>JACVBY030000500.1:0-293678 GCA_017589505.3 Metroxylon sagu | reverse complement strand
TGTATATAGTCTGCAATCATTCTGCAAAAACTTAAGTGACCCAGGCACATGGGCAAAACATTAGCCAAATTCTGTGAACCTACAAGAGTATTGTCTTCTTCTTCTTTTTTTTTTTTTTTTCAGGAAAAAACTATAAAGGTAAAAAGTTGCACCACAAATGACCCAAAATCAGAGCCTTGATTGGTATGTTTAGGAAATTTCAGTATTGCTGCAATGTGCACTGATTTCCTCCCAGCATCTTCTTTGGGGCCTTGCCCTTCTGTGCCTCCACAGAACAACCTTATCAGATGTATGACAGCAGAGCAGGACAGCAACAAGAAAACCCAGGCACAAAACCAACTCCAAAATGGCAATCCCCTAATACTGGTTTCTTTCCTCATTTTCTTTGCTTGAGGTAGCAGTGGGTGGAATGGTGTTTTGGTTACTACAAGCAAGAACCAACCCTCCAGAGAGTCCCAAGTAACCCTCTTCAAAACTAGCTTTCTCTGTAAAGGTGTAGAGAATTGGCCTCCCTTTGTGACAAAAGGCTTAACTCGGTGAAAGAGATTGGTATATACTCCCAGAAAAAAATCATTATGTGATAAATCTAATGATCTCGAGGCTCAGCATAGATGATAAGTTTGGAGGAATAATTCTTGTGATATTATTCCAGCTCAGATCCAGTATCTGAAGTCTTCTGCAGGTTTCCAAACTCTGGCCAGACAGTCTATTGTTGCTTAAACCGATTGATTTCGGTAAGTGGATGTAGCAGTTCATATGGCAATGTTTCAACTTGTTGGTTCGGCCTGATCAATGGATCAAAAACTGATAGTTTGATTAACTGGGTCAAATGTCTCTTGGAAATTTCTCCAGTAAGCGAGTTGTTCGATAGATCCAAGTAAAAGAGATTATTAAAGCTGCCAATTCCAGGATGGAATGATCCCAGTTAGATGGTTTCTTGACAAAGTCCAGAACTTCTAATCACTCACTACATTCATTCAACCACAATGGAATTGCACCAGAGAGAGGCAGAGTTAAGAATAGAGAGAAGCTTCAGATTCTTGAATCCCCTTGTACCACCATAACGGTATTTCTTCACTCTTAATGTTTTCACTCAAGAAGTAACATGGTCAGGTGTTGACACTGCTGTAGAATTGCACTGTAATGCCTTCCAAATATTTTGAGGGTGTTGTTTGACATTGGTAAGTAAGCAAGGATTGAAGATTCTTTAAGCTCTCAAGTGATTTGACCTCCAAGCCCATTCCCCATCCAAGCTTACACTCTTCAATCCATCAACAAAAGGAGAGCTGGTCAGGAATTGAAGCTCCAAATTGGTTGTTACCGAGATCAAGGATATGAAGATGGACGGTGCACTACAATTAGATCAATCGAACCATTCAAACAAATTATTCCTCAGATCTAGATGCCTTCAAGGGGCGAACATGATGAAAGGGAATGGGGGATTTGACCTTCTAGATCGTTACTGTGCAAGTTTCTATAGGCCTAAAAAACATCAGGGATAGCCCGCATGGAAAACCCATTACCAGAGAAATCAAGGTGAGTCTATTAATATAATCTTCTAGCCATATAATTAGCTCTATCAACCATCAAGCAGATCGAGAATAATGCCAATTCTTTCAATGGATCGGAGTAAAAAATTCCAATTGGTTCAGAATAGAAATATTTTCTTAGATTAGATGGAAATAATCCATCAGGGTGGCTATATTGAAACTTGATAGCCCTTTCAAGCTTTCCATCATGCAACAATAGGGCAGCAGTTAATCTAGCCTCTTTTTCAAATGGAAGGGGAATTTCACAATGATTTCTAGGCAGTTCAAAAAATTTTAGGTAGTTCAGAAAAATTTTATCCGCACGTAACATGAGATATATTGGCGACAGCACTCAATCACCTTTATTAGGGTCTACAGAATATAAAGATTGTACAGGGACTCTTGCTAAATTGCTGGCAGGATGATGTTGATGATACAAATTAGAACAGAAGAAAAAATACATACATGTAAAACATGACTTATTTTGCCATAGACGACAGAGAAATAAGCCATAGGTCATCATAGTACAAGGTAGAAGAGCACTCAAAATATAAAAGTTGTTACATTGCTCTTGGTGCAAGCTGAACAAACCGAGATCTGGGCATCTGCGCTAGTTGCTTATTTTGTTCACTAATGGATACAAGATTAAGATAAGATATGCCTGACCATGGACCAGTCAATGCCTCCAGATGCTGGCATAGGAAGGCTAGTTTTTGTGGCAGTTATGGGCTGGAAGGAGGGACTGGAGGAGGACTGGGAGGAGGACCCTGGTAGGGACTACCGCATCTGTACAAATGGATCTTGCAGCCGGGGCGTGCGGGGCGTGTATGGTTTACCGCTAGCCGGTCGACTGGGGCTTAGCGGCTCATAGCGAACCGTCGCGTCCTTGCCTCTTTGAGAGCAGCAGCATCCACAGACTCGTGGGCAACTACTTCTGCCCAACCAATTGGTAAAATTCCTTTTGCATATTAACTTACTAAGCAAGTTTATTTGCAATTTTTTTTTTTTTAAAGACAAAAGATTGAATTTCAAGAGCATTCGTCAATATCCAAAGTTGTCATTATTATTATTTTTTTAAGAACAAAATAACCGAGGTTACGTGAGGAGGTAGGTTCCTGAACCATTCTAGACTAGTTTACAAAATTTTACTGGGTTAAGAGGGAGGCAAAGCAAGTCCAATTGACCACATCTAATTCATATTAAGCCTCTCATACTCTCAGATAAAAGGCATTAATTTTATGCGTAAAAAGATCACCATGCCTAGCAACATGGATTGGTAACTCAACATTGGACCACCGTCACGTATTACACTATCAATCTTCCACATATTAAACTCGTCCTTCCATATGATGTAACTGGAGATCTTTTTTAGAAGCACAGAAGCCGTCATCATTACTGTTCCAAAATGTCACATAAAATTTCTTGTAACGAAAATAGGTTAAAGAAAGACCAAAAAAAAACAAACGGAGAACAGGTGGGGCCGTAACTTACGTTTTACTCTATATTCTGGCTACAACTTATGCCATACCAATTAGATGAAAGCAATGTATTAAAAAATAAAAGAAAAGAAAATTGTGAGACCCGAGTCAATAGGTATACAGCCCCCCCCCCCCCCCCCTCCCAAAACTAGATCAATAGGAAATTTCAGCCTCATCGATGTGACTATTATTGTGTAAATCTTTATTCTATGCAAACAGTGCTCAAAGTAATATATTTTTGGCCCTCCTCTGTATTTGAAGTTAACCACTTTTTAGAGGTCATGACAAATGTGTCATGCCGATTAGAAGAGCATAATATCTCTGTTGCGATGAATCTGTTTCGAATTCTTAGGATTAAAACTAGAGATTGGGTAGACAAATGAAGAAGGAGAAGAAAAGAAATATAAGAAATCGAAAGGATAATCGGAGGGTTGAAGAAGAAAGCAAACATAAGATGAGGCTTACTGGTTTGGGCAGGTATCATGGGCAAGATCCCCTCGCAGCCATACTAGGCTGGATGATTAAAACTGCAGAGGAGGACCGAGAGGATGAAAAATGCCTTCAAAGGCATCATTCTTTTTCTTTTGAAAATCCCCTCTTTCTCGTTATTCTGAGGAGGTGCAATGATCCTTCCTCCCGTCTCCTACTTATACAGCGCACTGGACAAGATTGTTGTGTAAAGGCGAATAAGAGCCTCAAATTTTGTAATGGGCCCATCTCTCATCTCTTCCTAACAAAAAAAAATGCTTCCATTAGTTGTTTATCTGAGGGTTGCCCTGAATCCATGTCCTGCCATTGACGCTTGCCTCCAAATTCTTATCTCTTCAGAATTTTTTTCGTAGATTCGTAGAAATCAACACATTTTCATGGTGCAGCACCACAATAAAGAAGAGATAAATACTTGTTAAAAAGGAGCGGAGACCGTAACGACTTGAGTCATCTATAAGTCGACTATATATTTAACATAAGTTCATATCACACTAGGATGTATCAAATAGTTCAATAACATAAATCACAATAATTAATCATAATAAATTTACATAAATTATTTTATTATTTAGACATTTAATTAATTTAAAATTTTAAAAAATATTTACATAATAAAAAATATCTAACATTTATTCATAATTAGGGAAGAGAAAATAAAATATTAAATTTTTTTTTTTTTGCTAAAAAATTTTATCTTTTGTCTTTGTGGAAATTTTCTTACCATAATCACTCTTTCCAATAAAGTGATTATGACAACAATGATATGTCACTCTTATTCCTATCATCTTTTCAAAAAGAAAAAAAAGAAAATACTCTTTACAATTGCACAATCTTTTTCATACAATTACTAGCATTTTTGGCACTTTATATGATTAAAACACCATGTCGCTTGATGTATCTTTCAAACAAAAAAAATGTGTCATCCCAGTGGAGTCACACAATTTTATTTGAAATTTCAATATAATATCCCTATGTGACTAAAAATAAAAAATAAATTCTGAGTATATCAACAAAAGACAACATGTCCATGTTAATGTAGCTAAGTGGCTTTTGTCCTAACCTAAAGCGAAATTTATTGCTGGAAAGGGATCGTCCTTGGCTAGTATCTTCTCTTCTCATATATTTTCACAAAATGGATAAGAAATGCAAGGCTAGGAAAGCATTAGATTTCAATAGATGAGCCCCTAGTCCAAAGTCTCTTAGAAGGAGATAGATTTCCCGTACTTAAATAATGTAGATCTTCTACTATTCTAGTTGCTTGAAATGTCCATGGCCATTGAATGTGATAGATTTTAATGATTTTATAATTTATCCTATATTAAATACACTAGAGAATTAGTTAAGTGGACATAAAATATTAATTATAAGAGAAAATTACGATGACATCCTTTCCTCCTCCCTCCCCCCTTCCCAAAATAAGACCTTAAAGTCACATCGCTAGTAATTTTGGTGAAAGATTTTTGTTTTCTTTGAAAAAGTGAGAGAACCCATCGATATTTACTCAAAAGTTAAAAGTATATATATATATATTTTTGACCGTAAATAAGAGAAATCCTCTAATTTATTAATATAAGAGTAAAATATACCAAAAAATATATACAAAGAGAAGAATACAATGATCAGAATTTTTTTTGTTATGGTGACTTTAACTAAGATTTTAGGGTAGTTTGTGCATCCATGCCCTTTCCTCTCGTGATATAGTCTCAATACTTAAAAAGAATAGAATCTTTTGGCATATGGCCAAAATGGAAGAAGTTTTAAAAAAGATTTTGGAATTATTTTTTCTTTTCAAATATACCACTGGAAGGTAAGGATAAGTTGGTTTCAAACCAATCTTGAAATCTTAGAAATATGGCACTTCCTCCAAGATGTCCACAACTGATGAATATATTGAAATGTGTAGTCCATCAACTAATAGAGACTATAATGTGAAAATAAAAGGACAAGATAAAAAGAGATGGGCTATTATCTTCTGGGCTGCACCACATAATAGGCATCAACCAAATTTTCTTAGCCAAACTCTCTCATGTTAATAACCTATTGTAAAGGGCTAGTCAAGCAAAAATTTTGATTTTTTTTTAGGACTGTAACCTTATAAATTATCTTGTAATATGACCACATTATACCTCTCTATTTCAGAAATTTGTAGAAAGAGTTCACAGTATAACTTTTATGTTTTATGGGTCTCTACACCGACTAATCAGTACCCCCAGAAGGTCAAATTGCAGCAAGAATTTCCTTCAAGTCTCTAAGTTGAAAAAATTGATCCCAAGTCACTGGTCTAAGCTTGAGAACCCATCTGTTCCTTCTTGAACTCCAGTAAGAAGAAATAGGTCCACATTTTTTTTAATGCAGCAATCATAAAGATTAGGAAATAGGATACGATGTGAGTTATTATCAACCCAAGAATCCTCTTAGAATATGATATTTTAGCCCTTTTCAAGTTTGAAAGAAGTATAATTCCAAAACCATTTAAGCTCATGTTGATACCCTTCCAAACTCGAGAGAGGGATGAGAGAGATTTCCTTATTCTGATACCAAATTTCCTTTTTGTAATAAGCTTGCTTAACAGGAGCTTTCCCACTCTCCTCAAGACTTGAGGGACTATTATAGGTTCTCCACACCCATTCTCTGTTAGGAAGGTTTTGTTAAGCATGTGCATATCTTTAATGCCCAGCCCCCTTTATTTTTAAGTTTGCATACTGCTTCCCAAGACAATTAAATCTAATAATATTATCTTTTCTTTTCCATCCTCAACTGATGAATTTGGCAGCGCACCCATTTTGATAATTTGGAAACAAAACATAAGTAGGAAGGTGTTAAAAAGTAAACACCTTTTGAGTAGGAGACATTCCTCTCTCCTCCACATCTTCCTCATCACTCATCCGACTATAAATTAAAGTGTAGCATTGTTCTATCATAGGCTAAAGTGTAGTGTTACCGCTCGCTGGCAAATTAAAGCATGATCGTAGCTACGTCCATTGCTAGTAAAAAGGGTGCACTCCTATCACATCCGACCTATGTGATAGTGGGCAATAATAATAGCAATAACAAATATAATTGACATGTGGCATGAATGATTGGTAATGCTATTTGAGAGCATAGTTATGTGGTATATGATATTACTATTTAATGACACATGTTCGAGTAAGTTATATAACATCTTGAGTGGGCAAGGGCCTACATAATTCATCAAAGTTATTTCTTACTATTACCATTATTAGGGCCATTGTTGTTGTTGTGGCGTTGTTAGTGCTTTTATACAAGGATTTCTTATTGAGTCATAAGTTCATATCATTATTTCACCCTTTTTTCTCAGGATGGCACGATGCTTAGCTGCATTGATTGATTGGGGATTTTTAAAGTGAGTTTGATTAGCTTTGTGCTTGATACCATGTATATTTGAACCTTATATTTTGAATTGTTAATCATTAATGAAATATTTAGTTTGTTATTGCTTGTGTTAATGTTGGTTCAGAAATAAAGGCCTTGCATACTTTCAGGATCATGTCCTAAGGGTTATGTAGCTATGTCATATAGTCAACCGAATGATAGGTTGGGACATGGCACTTCTAGAGACTACAAATAAGGACAGAAGATAGGCGGAATGCATTGTGTGCATGACCATCAGTTTTGCTTATCTCTTTTTATCTTTTTTTTCAATGCCGTTTCAACTTCCATGTAAGTAGCGAATGATGGTAGAAAGAAAAAATATGGAGATAAATAGGAATGGAACTGGTGGGCACGTACACAATCAACTGCAACTAAGTTCCATTCTACAAATAAAGCGGTATGGATAAATGAAAGAAGAGAAGACACTTGTCAAAAACCATGTCTTACCATCTTAATCTTTAGGTATGTTGATCCGAAATATTTCCATCTTGAGGCTAAAACCTCTTAGCTTCATTGACGCTAATATGCTATCTTTTGCATGAAGTGCAAAGTCGTTTCTTATTTCTAATCAAAATTATTTACTATTGAAAATTGATCGGACATTGATAATGAAAATCTGATGTTAATTAAATGCTTAGTCTTTCCATTACATTCGCTTGCATCAAATCTGAAAATAGAAGATATGAGTTTGCTGTAGTAATCCATCAAGAACTTAGAACCATGTCTAAACATGATTTTAGGTTATTGCAATCAAGGAGTATAATTCTTTCCGGTGGCATTTCCCAGCGCAGTTGCAATGTGGGAGTATTAGTATTAGAGATGCCTGTATGGCAGAAGAAATTAATATTATTCTGATGTGGGACTATGCCATTTGTAGTACCAATATTCTTTATAGATTTAGTATTTTTAAATGTAAAATAAAATATATCCAAATCCAATAGAATAACACATTCATTTCTATTTGAAAGCTATATCAAGTAATATGGTGTATTAAACATAGGTAGCACCAAAAGTGCCAACTAACTAATTGTATTCCTAGAGAGCGTGGAATTTTGATTGTGGAAAGCATGGATGAAGGCAATATTTCGATTCGATCATGTCACAATCGAGCCCTCCACAACCATGTGGCAGAAAAATTGCCACAATACTAACATCTGGCGGCTTCTAACGAGCACAAAAATTATTATTAATACCTTAACTCTAAAATTTTAAAATTTTTCACGTAGCTTCTTAAAATTATTATTATTATTTTTGTTAACATAGTTAAGCCATCTAATTTGTTAGAGAGCATTACATATTATTTATTATGCAATACATAACAATTTAACAGCTTGCTATTTCTAAAATATTCTTTCCTATCCAGTTAAAATCTCTCTTTCCTATCTAATTAAAACCAGCCATTCTCCACCTTCTTGTTACCCTATGTTTCGTTATGCTTTCATCACTACCATCTACTACCTATCGTGTGTAGGGGCGGATTCACATAATGCTTAAGTGTTCTTATGGAAATTTTAAGAAATACAATTGCCACCGTCCCTCCGACCAAAGGCCCTAACTCCACCACTGATTATGTTATAGAATGTTATCCCTAGTAGAGCACCATCTTGTCATCATTATGGGGCATTTTGTATGTGTACATGCATGTGTGTATGTGTGTGTATGAGAGAGAGAGAGAGAAAGAGAAAGAGTAGCACATTGTGGCCACTATCATAAATGGCTTGCGAGACGAGGCTGATGAGAAAAATATTCTCTCTATCATAAATCAAGTCTATGCTCCTCTTCTATGTAAAAAAAGGCACCATATTTTAACTAGAGCAGAAAAACAAAGAGTGATCTTATATTACTTTCTATAACCAATTATACTTTTAAGGAAGAAAAAAAAGTGAACCACACCACTCAGGCTATCTAAGCGTTGACACTTGTAGAGAACTTATCACAATGTGGTTGCTTGGTTAACAAGTTTTAGTAGAGAACAAGATTACTAAAAGCTGGAAGTTTTACAAAAATAGCTACCTGATGTTTTATGCAAAACCTGTTTGGTCCAAATTGACAAGTTATAAAACTCAAAAGATGAGTTTTATGAACTACAAGTCTTCCCTTATTTTCCATGAAACATGTTTCACAGAGAGTCAATTCGTTATAGAAAACTCACAACCACCAACAACCTCCAAGTGTATTCGAGAAGTATCTTTTTTAAAAAAAAAAATTTAAAATATCGGATATACCATGTAAGTATCAAACAGGTGTCTGAAAAATATCTGATAAGTATTAGTATTCGATATGTATCTGATACGAACATGACATGTAATTTGAGCCATCCATGCTTTTTAGATGGTTGGCCGATAGAAGGGTTTAGGATAGGATTGAAACCTAAATGTTGCTGGAATTTCAATTGCAGTTATGAGTTTTTAATGAAACTGAACTAGAGAGATGACATTTTTGAGGAGAGTAAGTAATGGATAGCTTCTATCTAACCTTGGGTTTAGGATTATAGAGCTTAAATTGAGACTTTAAGGGCTTATGCAATTAAATATCTGAAATTGAGTGCATGGTGAATCTGATATTTATATGACCAAAAAAAAATCCTATGGGAAGTGAGACTCAAAAAAGATCAATAAAAGATGAATAGGGAGCAAGACCAAATAAGTCTTTACAGGATGAAACATAGAAAAACTAAAAATAAAGGGAGAAAAGATGATACCAGGCTTACTCTAGAACCTAGGAATCACACCTAGGGTTTGAAGGCCTCACATCTCCATTGCAGAATCATACTATAAGAGTAAAGAAAAGTAAAGACTCATAATTTACATAAATTCTGATTACATTAAATTCTAACTGTCCTTTCTTATAACAAAACAAAAATCTAATTCAATTCTATTTTAAAATCCCAAGACCACCATAATAAAGCATGGTTACTGTAACATGAACAATGCCGTGAACAGTAATATGCTGGAGCAATTAGGCTGCTAGATAAGCATTGAGATCATTTATTCTCAGCCTTGGATTCCAAAATAACCGATTAAAACTGAAATTATAACCATAAAACAAAAGAAAAATATGGAAAAATGGTAACTAAATTAAATGTAACTACAAGATGAAACATGGTGTGAACTTGGATCTGCATCACTTTGGCTTTGGCAACTGGTTTAGGTGGCGGTGGAATATGAGGCTGTTCAGGATCAAAAGGAAGTAGGTGGTATAATAATAGAAGGTAATGTTCTTGCAAGCTTTTGATTAAGAGTACCTGAACTCAATCATGCAGGTAGACCTATCTTCTAGGGGCATTGAATGGTTAAATTTTATGGTTGAAGGTTGCTTCATATGTAGACTTTGGAAGGTGTGGCCAGACTTAGGTTGATAAGCAGTGGCTAAACTTTGTCTAGAATCATTCTAGACCTTGATATTTTTGTCCTCACCCCATATGAATTAGGCGTAGCCTGGTTGGTAAGTCTTGAGCCCATCTGCACTCATTTCTAGCTCCATGCATAAATAAAGAGGTGAAAAATACAAAGGTAGCTAAGAGGAATTTTTTTTTTAAAAAAATGAAATTGCTTTATTCATTATTCGGGTGATGGGTATGATATTTTTGGGTAGAACATGATATTATTGAAAAAAAGTTGCTTTGAGTGTGAACTTATACTTTTGTACAAGGTACACTTTGATATCTTTTGTAATCTTTTTGCATTGAAAATGAATGATTGACAAATATTAAGTTATTCTTGTGGCTTAGAAGTGATGGAACCATATGTGAAACTTTTAATCTTGTTATCAATTAGTGCAATGGCTAGGCTTTTGATTTGATACATCTCCTTAATGGCATATGTGTTGATGAGATGTTATGAAAATAAATATATTGGATGATCATATAATATATTAGTGCTCAAAAAGAGAGGGAATACAGAAAGACTTGATATCTTTACATCTTATTGAAGTTTGGTTCTAAAATGAGCAGAATGAAAAAAAAAAAAGATTCATATAGTCGATCCCAACTAGTTAGTATTAAGGCTTTGTTGTCGTTCCAACTGTTGCTGCCTAAAAAGTTGATATATCAAGAAATTTTGAACGTATGATGCTACATTAATCATTATATTCTATCAACTTATAATTGAAAGCATCATTAAATTCTTGATTTGGCTTGTTACTAAAAAATATATCATATGTGATTTTTTATGGTGAATTGAGATTAAGTATTTTGCCTGTGCACCATAGAATTACTGGAATCTGAAATTATGCTAAACTATGAACTGAGGCTTACCTCACTGGTCATACATACACCTCTATTTAGCAATCAGAGGTCCTGGGTCTGATTCTTAGGTGGTGCATCTATTGGAACCTAGGTAATTATAACATTGATGGGTTTCCCTCCTTTCTCAGGAGAAAGAAAAAAGTGTCTTTTTTTTTTGGGTGGGGGGGTGGACGCGCGGACTATAAGAAGATGGTGTTAAGAAAAGAAAATGCGAATGCTTAAAAAAAAAAAAAAACTATGACGAGAAATGAGGATAAAGATCTTTCAACAATCATTTAGATGATTACATGAGAATTACATATGACAGAATTTAAAATATGGGACATGTTAAGAAATGAATAAGGGTATTCTTAAAAATTAATATCCCTATTGTAGCAATGGCGTGCATTATTATAATGGTGCAATTAATGACATATTTAATTAGATAAAGTTTCTCTGGCTTGGTTAATGATTGCCCCTCGGTGTTCATTAAGATGCTTTGGTTTATGGTGTGTCAACACCAACATCTGACTGGTTGCTTAAATCATATTCCGTGCAGATTTTAAGATACTCAAAATTACTATACAAAACAACAAATATAAGGGCAATTTAGCTGCATAATCTCCCTATGCTGCCTGCCTCCTACACAATGCATTTTTGAATGATGAGAAAATTTGAGTAAATTCCTTCTAGCATAACATCTAGAAAACACGATATATATTTCTGAGGAGTCAGAGGGCCAACCAACCCCAATTGGTTGGCACAAGGCTCAGTGGTAATCCTATTGTTAGATAGAAAACATGAATCATCTGATTTAAACTAATTTTTCAAATCATGAGTGACTGCTGAAAAATGAATCACTGAAGTATTGACTATTTATGGTCAACTCTTATTCATATAGCAGTGCAAATAACTATTGTAGCATGTACCCACAAGAATGGCTATAAAATTAGATAATAAGCAGACCATCCTGGCTTCATACATCAAAAAAATATGCATATGTTGAAATTCTAAAACAAGGAAGTATCGGTTAAAAAGTACATCTTTATTTCTTTTTACTAATCTGTTCTGAAGACTTGGATATTTGAAGACTGAAAGATTGTGCCAAATTTTGACCAATTTTACAGGCATGTGGTTGGAAAATTTACACTTCTCTTTATTTATTTATTTTTTTCAGAACCCTGATCTCCTGAGAATTTGCAAATTTGTGAAGCTATGTATTTTTAAAATGATTCTTAGAGGCTGCATCCATGTAACATGGTAGTGAAAATAAACACAAAAAAGGGTACAACAGACTGACTGAAGGCTGCACAAGCTGTTTTATGTGTTGGTTTTTAACTGAAATTAAACTAAAACTAATTGTGCTTGGTTTAAAGCCTTAAACTGAGTGATACTACAAAGCCATGGCGACTGAAACCTAGGTTTTACAGAATCTTCTCCTTATGTCATGCTGATGCAAATGATAGTGGCTTTTGTCGATGTTAGTTGAGAAGAAAATGTAAACTGAATGAGTTGACAAGTCTATTAAATTGTATAAGAAAATTATCTTTTCCTTATCTCATGTTGATGCAAGGGTAGTGGCTTTTGTAGATGTTAGTTGAGAAGAAAACAAATAGCTGAATGAGTTGACAAATCTCATTAAGTTATATAAGAAAATTGCTGCCTTTAAACTATACTTCTAGGGCCTAGATTACTTATTGATTATTTAGTCCAACATGGTTTGGAAAGATTATGTGTTCTTTGCCAATTTGGCTTGTATTTTTTGAATGACTGAAGCAATACTCTTCCAGTTAGCTTTGTGGCTGCTTTTGTGGTGGAAGCCTGTTCGAGCTGTGCTCATTTTATCCAAGATGTTCTTCGCAGGTGCAGTTTTAATTAGTTGATTTGCATATTATTTTAATTTAAAAACCATCTATTACTTGTGAACCCATTATAATGTTGACATTATCGGTATTGGCAGGTGTCTCATTGTTCACTGCCTTTGGGTTCCTTCTTTATGGGGGGAGGTGAGATGTTTGTGGCATTGTTTAACTAGTTCAGTTGATTTTAACATTTATCTCATTTCTATCTTTTTTTTTGTTCCTTCTTTTTTAAATTTGTTAGCCAGTCCTTGTGTTAATATTAGATCTCATTCCGAACAAGGTTAACATCTGCTTAGCAACTACAACATCCAAATTAAAAAGTGTTGCGTATGTTGGCTTTGTCATTACTCTCCTTGCAGTTCATTTTGTTCTTCTTGTAAATGCAGTCATTTTTCTTCTTAAAATTCTGTTTGCTGATTGTTTCAGTGTCCTTAGGCTTCTTAATTCATATTTGGCTAAATTTTCCAGCTTTTTGGCCCTTCTGTAGTGCACATGAAGGTTGCAACATAAATGGAAACAGCACTATATTTTAATGGGTTTGCACAATCATGTGTTCTAGAAGGGTTGAAACATGATCCTCCACCAAATTACTGATGTTAAATAACCAATTTCAAGCCCTTTGAATCATATAGATATTAACCGCAGAAGATTGTATTGGCTGGCAGTACCATGTTCACCTTTTTTTTTTCTGAAAAATTGCTCTTATCTGATACTTGGAGTGATTAGCATCCTTCCAAGGATTTATACTTTTAACACTACATAAATTAAAGAGTTCAGTGTATGTAATGCACATTATAATCTGTGTATATGTTTCATGGAGCTTGCATCTTTGATGTTCACTTTGTGTTGTCACTGCTAGGCTCTTTCTAATGTTGCAACGCTTCCCTGTTGAATCAAAAGGGAGAAGCAAAAAGTTACAGGAGGTACTTTTTGGTTCTACTCTGGATAACTAGAAGTATATCTAATAAGTATACTAATTTGGAAGATATCTACGAGTTGTGTATTATGTTCCTATAATTTAGCAAATACACTTGTTTACATAGAATTATTGTATCATAACCAAGAGCTCAAGAAAGAATGTAAATAATAAGGTAGACGAAAGAGAAATTGGTGTTACTCCTTAATCATAAAGCAATGATTCTTCGCTCTTGCTTCTTTGGTTTCAGTTTAAGTCATTTACTTCCGGTGGCAAAGTAGCAGCTTCCTAACATATCCAACCAATCCAACCAAATACTGTTAATTTTCATGGTAAAGATGGGAGAATTGTATAAGCTAAATTAACAGGTTGGCTATGTAACCACCATATGTTTCTCTTGTTTCTTGGTGAGATGTGTAATGGTAAGTGCAACACTTTTAGCTTAATTTGTAGCATGCTCTCACTGCACCGTTTGGCTAAGCATGCCACACTTTTTAGCTGTTGATGTAATTCACTGTACTAATTCCAGATTTTGTTTCACAGATGTGCTTTAATGCATTCGATAAAGCCGCAGACCTTGACGTTCTGAACCATCCGATTCTGAACTTCTTATTCTACTTGGTATGGGTCCAATCCATGTTCACATGCCAATATCAAACTTGTCAATGAATGGTATCTTGAAGTAGTGAGGAACTAGAAGTTCAAAATGCTGCACTTATTGCTGATCTCAAAACATTTAACCTTACCCTAAATAATTGTGGAAGTCGCCTTGGGTAGGGATTAGGATAAGAACATAATATGTGAAATGGTATTTCGGTGGATATGCAAATGATGTTCCATTTTCATCTTGGATCTAAACAGAGAGATGCTTTGGAATGTGATTAACTCATGCCTTGGCGCTTTTGTTGAAACATTCATTAAACAATCATGTCCTCCATGTTGCATGATCCAAAACATTGAGCAATAAGTAGTGCCAGTGACAGATGGGAATGCTGCGGCAAATATGTTGTGGTTAATCCAGGAAGATGGAGTCAGGAATGCGGATGTGGATATTAAATGAGGTGCACGGACTTTGGGAATTGGGAACATTGATGGGAACCTATAGAGTTGTATGGACTTGTGCATCAAAGATCTGAGAAGGTGAGATAAACAGAGGTGCTTGGGTTTGTATTAAAGGGGCAGATAAGAGGGAAAGACCTAACATAAGATGGATGAAAGTTGGTGAAAAGGGACTATGGAAAGATTAATTATAGCATCTATGAGGGGCGAAGGGTCAGTTGTTGAAGAATGATTCACAAGCTAGTCTTAAATAGTTGGGACTAGGCTCCATGAATATGCTTATGGTTTTTGATAGTTGATTGAGCTTTAATCATAAATCATCTCATAATTATCTTTCCCCAATAAGTTGGTGATAACAGCCTCCTTTTAAGACTATCCGGGAAGTTTATCTTCATTTTTCTGTGTCACTAACATGAGTACTGTTAGGAGCCACCGAGCTGGAATTTTCGATGCATTAGTCAACTAAAAGTGATCAGAATGACAAGGGAGCAATAAGTCATGTAAATATTAAAAGATTTAATGAAAATTATGAATTATTTAGGTTTCAGTTATAAAAACATGGATTGATGTTGTTTCATCTACAACTTGAAAACTACCATTTTACTGACTACTCATCTAAAACTGTCACATGCATTTAGACTTCATATTCATGAGAAAGTTTCCAAATTTTATATTTTCTCTCATCTTCTGATTCATTTTAAGTCATGATATTCCAGACTCAGAGAGAAATACCTTGTCACACCATGATTACATAGTAATTTGGTTGTGTCTCTCAACTTACAATGTTTGCCAATTGAATCATATCTTCTGATTATCATAATATGTTAGAGATACATCATATATTACAACCCAACAACAGATAACAACTTACATATCACAGTTGCTGCTACTACTTTTTAAATGAACCTGGGAGGTGGATAGGATTTCTGAAATACTAATATTCGGTGAGATACATATATGCATCCTTTTATAGTATATGGATGCTTGATGATATATTTGTTCTTGAAGATATAGATCACTGGTTATTTTTTTTCTGTTGCAACAATTGCAGTTTTATGTCACTAATTAGTTGTGAATAAAGAAGTCTTTAATTGTAAGTCATCAAAACATGATCTAGAATGTTACTGAAGGAACTTCATCATTTAAGGATGTGGGTTCCTTTACTTTGTGAAGGTGTATCATAAGACAAATGAACTCATGTGGATACTCATTGTAGTTTCTGATTTTAAGTGCTTAGAAAGTTGGTGTAGAAGTAAATGTTTAACTTTTGATGACTTACAATTAAAGCATCTGAATTTGTAGACATTTTTTTGGTGAATTATTCGATCTTGCAGTTATCATAATCTAATGGGCAGAGCAAATTGACAGGTTTGGGACTATATCTAAGCTTTACTTAAGAGTCTCAGATGATCAACTGAATTTTGCTAGATTAGAGGATGTATGTGTAGAATGTTTTGATGCTCTCTCTTTTCGATGGTGAACAATGGAGGAAACTATCCATCACAAAGGGTTAATTGCTCTTGAAATGGGATCTTTAGATGATATTTAACTTCTGTGTCTGACACGTGAAGCACTTAATTATCTGTTTTAGGCATGCTGGAATCAAACTAAGTCTTAGCACAAGGGTGTTCTGAGTCTTGGGATGCTGAACTGACCCTCATATTAGTTATATTGACGCTGGACCAATATGACATTGGTGCAGAGTTTGATATCGGGATTGTGAGCTAGGTGTACATAGTTTGGATAAAGGTTTTCAATCTCGTGGGATGAGACCATTTCCGTTTTTTCATTGAACGGGATGCATTACCGTTTCGTCCCATCATCCCAGCGCTTGGGATAAGAGTGTTCTAAGATGTCCCAATTGGAACATTGGAACAATGGCCCAATGGCAAGACGGTTGCGTCTCAACATTTAGGACGGCAACTTGTCCCGGCATCCCATGGGACATCTAAAACCCTGGTTTGGGTTGGGTTAGGCCTCTTGATGTGGTAATGAGCTTGAGCTGGTCTGAGTTAGTTCCAGCTAAGATGTTTGATCTAGTGGGTCTGATAACTTCAAAGAATTTTATTTCATGTTGAATTTCTTAATGCAGATATTTGTTTCTCCAGTTCATATTTGTTTATCCATTATATATCATCTCATAATTAGCATTTTCTTATCAAGTACAAAATAAAAATTCCTGTCAGTGCATTGATGTTATTCATTCAATGTTTGCAGCTGGTGGAAATTCTTCCTTCAGCTTTGGTCCTTTTCATCTTGAGGAAGCTACCACCTAAGCGTAGCATCACACAGTACCATCCCATCCATTGATTCAGGGATTACAATACTGTGCAGCTTCTGATCTCTCAATCTCCCCAGAATGGAACTTATTAGGCTCTGTACAGCCTATGCTTCCTTGTAAAAGTAACAAGCAAGAATGTAGAAAAGCATTTGGGTCTAAGATTGTGGTTGTAAGGTTGGTTAGAGGGTTGTGCTTGTTCTTGTGGAGACTGTAAAGCTGTGTGAATCATTCCATTTAGGCTCTGTATGATATTCTTCTGTAATTAGAGGTTACAAGTGTTTCTTCTGCTTTCACCTTTCATGTTCAGCTGCTTGATGCTTCAGAAAATCATCCATGTGGACAGTGCTTTGGGTTGACTAATGAGGAACAGCGTTCTGTTTTAGATCTTCCATTATTTTTCTTGCGTGTTGTGCTTATTAAACTCTAGTTCTTAACAACATGGTACAAATAAGATCGGACATGTTTATTGAATGCAAACATGCATCTATTGACTAACCCGCACAGAACTTGGTGAACTGCATGCAGCTTATCGTTGTTTCATGGAATTCTATTTGAAGAACTATCTGATATAAGATTTCACAAGCTAATGAGGCAAGGAACTAAATGAAAGAACATAAGAAAATATATTGAAAACATACCAATAAGGAAGCGATCTTGATATGTGGGATCCTCAAATTTGCACCTGGAGAAGATGGAAGCCAAAATCCTGAGACTGGACTTGTTTGGAAAACTCAATGAAGAGTGCTTAACAGTTGTTGCGACCCTCTCCGGAACTACCAGTCTTTTAGACCGATGGTTTGGAATGTTAGGTTTCTTGTGTGTCAACCCTTCTTTTATTTTTTTAAGCCTTTCATTTCTTTAATGGGCAGCTTCCTGTGGTCTGGTTTAAGTGGTTTAACCTCGGTCTGACATGCACTCCGACCAAATTTTGAGGACCATGCTGTAGCACCCATGGGTATGGGTATGGGTATGTTAACAACCGTGCAGAGATAATGTGAAACAATTAAACCAATTGAACAACCAGTGTAGCAAATCCTAGTCCTAGGAAGTCTCAAAAATATCTAGTTTGATGTGAGCAAGATTCTTGGGTGGATGGCGGCTCTCTGGGCAAGTTTCATGGGTGTGGCTGAAATTTCCGCTGTGATTAATTTATTTTGGATTTTTAGTTATTTATTTGATAAGCAAGCTAGGAATTATCTATTTATTTTGGATGACATTAGAATCGTCTATAAAATACCATTCATGCAATATTTTGAGAAAGAAACTGTGATGCCTGCCTTACTACTTTTTCAAGATTGTGGTAATAATCTAATCACTTCCATTAAGCAAGTAAAAAGTAGTGCAGGCAAATGGAAGAAAGGTCAAAAACGGGAGAGAAGAGAGAGAGGTATGTGCCATCGAGGTGAGAACAAGTTGCAGCTATAAACGGAGGAGAAACCTTCCTAAGATCTTTGCCTGTTTTCTTAGTACTAGAGAAATTTCTTTTGTTCCTTTAACCGCACTTGCCAACAAATTACTGCTATCAGCGTTATCAGGATTTCTTATGGCACCGAAATAAAATCTGTCGGTAACTCGTAAAAACCCTGAGGTGAAATCACATATTCAACAACTGCATGAAATATCTCCACAAAAGCGTAACGAATGAGCTCGCAAGAACCAATGGGAGAGTGGGATCAGAGTGATTAAAGATGGGGAAACTCTGGTGTTTATTCTGTTCATTGTTTTGCAAGTTCATTTATAAGCGTGGATTCGTAGCTCCTCATGCTGTGGTAATTTGGAATTGCCTCAGTCCAGAATAGCGACGGTATTAAACTGGAAGGTAACCAACCACTAAGTACTAACCGAAGATAATTTGAAGAAAAGGAATTGGATTGATTTTAAAGGCTGTAACAGCATCCATGAAAAACGATAATAATCTCTTTCTGAATTGTTGAAATATGAAGTTGAGATCTTGAGGAACTTTGGTCTCCAATTTCACGTTTAATATTATTTTGAAAGTTTTTGCAGCTGTAACGTCCCAAGCTCACTTGCTGGTCCAATTAACCTGTTGACAGGCCGAAATCATGTGACCCAAAAACTCAGGTGGAAGTTAATGGATAGCAATAAAGACTTAAGTTATAAGCACATAATACTTTCTTTTCCATCCTATTTTTGGGTGTTATAATCTTTCCTTCTTATAATACGACGTCCTCATCGCATGCTACAAATTTACTATAATCTACCCTTGAGACGGATCGTTGGTGCTGCAAGGGTGGCTCCATACCATGACGAAACTTTACCACCATCTCTTTTTCTCATGCCCATTAACTTTCGTACACTCGGATCGACTCTGATATCATTTATAACGTTCCAACCCCATCTACTGGCCCAATTAATATGCTAATGGGTTGAAATCACGTGGCTCAAAAACTCGAGTAAAAGTTAATAGGTAGCAAGTAGACTTGAGTTATAAGCATACATCACTTTCTTTTCCATCCTATTTTTGAGGTATTATAGTAACATATGGACAGAGGTATCAAAATTAGATTAAACATAAATAATGTAATGATGAAGATTATAGTGGTGGTGATTGCGGATATGTGTTGGCCTACGGTTAGAAAAGAATGTCATAATTTTTTGTGCATAGAATTAGATGGGATTCTAGTTCATTAAAAGGGTTAAGAAATGGGTGCTACAGTGATTTAGGGTTAGTGGTAGTGAAATCAGGAGGAGATTATAAGTATGTACACAACATAGATTGCGAAAGGCTCTTTCCGAGGGGCAAGTTGCAAGCAGGGAGGGTGGCAAGTCTTGCCAAAGGTTTATTGAACCTCTTTACCCTCTATTCAGTCTTTTGGGATTTGGGATATGGAGGATCACCTTCTTCAAGGCCTGCCCTCTTCAATAACTTCTGGGCAACAAACTCCATTTGTTCATGTTGTATATAGTCTGCAATCATTCTGCAAAAACTTAAGTGACCCAGGCACATGGGAAAAACATTAGCCAAATTCTGTGAATCTACAAAAGAGTATTGTCTTCTTCTCCTTTTTTTTTTTTTTTTTGAAAAACTATAAAGGTAAAAGTTGCACCACAAATGACCCAAAATCAGAGCCTTGATTGGTATGCTTAGAAATTTCAGTATTGTTATGTGCACTGATTTCTCCCAGCATCTTTGGGGCCTTGCTCTTCTGTGCCTTCACAGAACAACCTTATCAGATAGACAGCAGAGCAGGATAGCAACAAGAAACCCAGGCACAAAACCAACTCCAAATGGCAATCCCCTAATACTGGTTTCTTCCTCATTTTCTTTGCTTGAGGTAGCAGTGGGTGGAATGGTGTTTTGGTTACTACAAGGAAGAACCAACCCTCCAGAGAGTCCCAAGTAACCTTCAAAACTAGCTTCTGTAAAGGTAGAGAATTGGCCTCCCTTTGTGACAAAAGGCTTTAACTCGGTGAGAGAGATTGGTATATACTCCCAGAAAGATCATTATGCAATAAATCTAATATCTTGAGGCTCAGCATAGATGATAAGTTTGGAGGGATAATTCCTGTGATATTATTCCAGCTCAGATCCAGTATCTGAAGTCCTCTAAGGTTTCCAAACTCAGGCCAGACAGTCTATTGTTACTTAAATCGATCGATTTTGGTAAGTGGAGTAGCAGCTCATATGGCAATGTTTCAAGTTGTTGGTTCGGCCTGATCAATGGATCAAATACTGATAATTTGATTAACTGGGTCAAGTTCTTGGAAATTTCTCCAGTAACCGAATTGTTCGATAGATCCAAGTAAAAGAGATTATTAAAGCTGCCAATCCAGGATGGTTTCTTGACAAGTCCAGAACTTCTAATTTCTCACATTCATTCAACCACAATGGAATTGCACCAGAGAGAGCAGAGTTAAGAATAGAGAGAAGCTTCAGACTCTTGAATCCCCTCATACCACCATACGGTATTTCTTCACTCTTAATGTTTTCACCAAGAAGTAACATGGCCAGGTGTTGACACTGCTGTAGAATTTGTAATGCCTTCCAAATATTTTTGAGGGTGTTGTTGGACATTGGTAAGTAAGCAAGGGATTGAAGATTCTTTAAGCTCTCAAGGATCTGACCTCCAAGCCCATTCCCATCCAAGTTTACACTCTTCAATCCTCAACAAAAGGAGAGCTGGTCAGGAATTAAAGCTCCAAATTGGTTGTTACCGAGATCAAGGATATGAAGATGGACGGTGCACTACAATTAGATCAATCGAACCATTCAACAAATTATTCCTCAGATCTAGATGCTCAAGGGACGAACATGATGAAAGGGAATGGGGGATTTGACCTTCTAGATCGTTACTGTGCAAGTTTCTAAGGCCTCCAAAAACATCAGGGATAGCTCCAGAAAACCCGTTACCGGAGAAATCAAGGTGAGTCTATTAATATAATCTTCAGCGATATAATTAGCTCTATCAACCATCAAGCCGATCGAGAATAATGCCGAATCTTTCAATGGATCGGAGGGGAATATTCAAATTGGTTCAGAATAGAAATATTTTCTTAGATTAGATGGAAATAATCCATCAGTCAGGGTGGCTATATGGAACTTATAGCTCTTTGCTTTCCATCATGCAACAATAGGGCAACAGTTAATCTAGCCTCTTTTCAAATGGAAGGGGAATTTCACAATGATTTAGGCAGTTCAAAAAAATTTTAGGTAGTTCAGAAAATTTTATCCGCACGTAACATGAGATATATTGGCGACAGCACTCAATACCTTTATTAGGTCTACAGAATATGAAGATTGTACAGGGACTCTTGCTAAATTGCTGGCAGGATGATGTTGATGATAACAGAAGAAAAAATACATAAGCATAAAACATGACTTATTTTGCCATAGACGATAGAGAAATAAGCCATAGGTCATCATAGTACAAGTAGAAGAGCACTCAAAATATAAAGTTGTTACATTGCTCTTGGTGCAAGCTGAACAAACCGAGATCTGGCATCTGCGCTAGTTGCTTATTTTGTTCACTAATGGATACAAGATTAAGATAAGATATGCCTGACCATAGACCAGTCAATATGCCTGACCATAGACCAGTCAATGCCTCCAGATGCTGGCATAGAAGGTTTTTTGGTAGTTATGGGCTGGAAGGAGGACTGGGAGGAGGACTACGGCATCTGTAGGTTGATTTGCAGCGGGGCGTGTATGGTTTACCGCGCGTGGCCGGTCGACTGGGCTTTAGCGGCTCATAGCCAATCGCGTCCTTGCCTTTGAGCGCAGCAGCATCCACAGACCTGTGGGCAAATACTTCTGCCCAACCAATTACAAATTCTTTATATTAACTTACCAAGCAAGTTTATTTGCAATTTTTTTTTTTTAAGACAAAAGATTGAATTTCAAGAGCATTCGTCAATATCCAAAGTTGCCATTATTATTATTTTTTTAAGAACAAAATAACCGAGGTTACGTGAGGGTAGGTTCGTGAACCATTCTAGACTAGTTTACAAAATTTTACTGGGTTAAGAGGAGGCAAAGCAAGTCCAATTGACCACATCTAATTCATATTAAGCCTCTCATACTCTCAGATAAAAGGCATTAATTTTATGCGTAAAAAGATCACCATGCCTAGCAACATGGATTGGTAACTCAACATTGGACCACCGTCACGTATTACATCAATTTCCACATATTAAACTCGTCCTTCCATATGATGTAACTGGAGATCTTTTTAGAAGCACAGAAGCCGTCATCATTACTGTTCCAAATGTCACATAAAATTTCTTGTAACGAAATAGCAAAGAAAGACCAAAAAAACAAACGGAGAACAGGTGGGCCGTAACTTACGTTTTACTCTATATTCTGGCTACAACTTATGCCATACCAATTAGATGAAAGCAATGTATTAAAAAATAAAAGAAAAGAAAATTGTGAGACCCGAGTCAGTAGGTATACAGCTCCCAAACTAGATCAATAGGAAATTTCAGCCTCATCGATGTGACTATTATTGTGTAAATCTTGTCTATGCAAACAGTGCTCAAAGTAATATATTTTTGGCCCTCCTCTGTATTTGAAGTTAACCACTTTTTAGAGGTCATAACAAATGTCATGCTGATTAGAAGAGCATAATATCTCTGTTGCGATGAATCTGTTTCGAATTTTAGGATTAAACTAGAGATTGGGTAGAAAAATGAAGAAGGAGAAGAAAGAAATATAAGAACGAAAGGATAAACGAGGGTTGAAGAAGAAAGCAAACATAAGACGAGGCTTACTGGTTTGGGTATCATGGGCAAGATCCCTCACAGCCATACTAGGCTGGATGATTAAACCGCAGAGGACGACCGAGAGGATGAAAAATGCCTTCAAAGGCATCATTCTTTTTCTTTTGAAAATCCCCTCTTTCTCGTTATTCTGAGGAGGTGCAATGATCCTTCCTCCCGTCTCCTACTTATACAGCGCACTGGGCAAGATTGTCGTGTAAAGTGGAATAAGAGCCTCAAATTTTGTAATGGCCCATCTCTCATCTCTTCCACAAAAAAAAAATGCTTCCATTAGTTGTTTATCTGAGGTTGCCTGAACTCCATGTCCTGCCATTGACGCTTGCCTCCAAATTCTTATCTCTTCAGATTTTTTTTTCGTAGATTCGTAGAAATCAACACATTTTCATGGTGCAGCACCACAATAAAGAAGAGATAAATACTTGTTAAAAAGGAGCGGAGACCGTAACGACTTGAGTCATCTATAAGTCGACAACATTGTGGATTTCAGTAACATAAGTCCATATCACACTAAGATAAATCAGATAGTCCACTAACATCAATCAGGATAATTAATCATAATGAACTTACATAAATTATTTTATTAATTAGACATTCAATTAATTCAAAATTTTAAAAAAAATATTTGCATAATGAAAATTTTCTAACATTTATTCATAATTAGGGAAGAGGAAATAAAATATTAAATATATTTCTTTTTGCTCAAAAAAAATTATCTTCTATCTTTGTGAAAATTTTCTTAGCATAATCACTCTTTCCAATAAAGTGATTATGACAACAATGATATGCTACTTTTATTCCTATCATTTTTTTTAAAAAAAAAAGAGAAAATACTCTTTACAATAACCATACAATTACAGGCATTTTTGGCACTTTATATGATTAAAACACCATGTCGCTTGATGCATCTTTCAAACAAAAAAAATGTATCATCCCAATGGAGTCACAATTTTATTTGAAATTTCAATATAATATCCCTATGTGACTAAAAATAAGAAACGAATTCTGAGTATATCAACAAAAGACAACATGTTCATGTTAATGTAGCTAAGTGGCTTTTATCCTATCCTAAAGCGAAATTTATTGCTGGAAAGGGATGGTCCTTGGCTAGTATCTTTTCTTCTCATATATTTCCACAAAATGGATAAGAAATGCAAGGCTAGAAAAGCATTAGATTTCAATAGGTGAGCCCCTAGTCCAAAGTCTCCTAGAAGGAGATAGATTTTCCGTACTTAAATAATATAGATCTTCTACTATTCTAGTTGCTTGAAATGTCCATAGCCATTGAATATGATAGATTTTAATGATTTTATAATTTATCCTATATTAAATACACTAGAGAATTAGTTAAGTGGACATGAAATATTAATTATAAGAGAAAATTATGATAACATCCTTCCCCCTTCCCTCCCCCCTTCCCAAAATAAGACCTTGAAGTCACATCGCTAGTAATTTTGGTGAAAGTTTTTTTTTTTCCTTTGAAAAAGTGAGAGAACCCATCGATATTTACTCAAAAGTTAAAAGTATATATATATATATATATATTTGACCATAAATAAGAGAAATCCTCTAATTTATTAATATAAGAGTAAAATATACCAAAAAATATATATAAAGAGAAGAATACAATGATTAGAATTCTTTTTGTTATGGTGACTTTAACAAAGATTTTAGGGTAGTTTGTGCATCCATGCCCTTTCCTCTCATGATATAGTTTCAATACTCAAAAAAGAATAGAATCTTTTGGTATATAGCCAAAATGGAAGAAGTTTTAAAAAAGATTTTGGAATTATTTTTTCTTTTCAAATATGCCGCTGAAAGGTAAGAACAAGTTGGTTTCAAACCAATCTTGAAATCTTAGAAATATGGCACTTCCTCCAAGATGTCCACAACCGATGAATATCTCTAGGATTTATTGAAATGTGTAGTCCATCAACTAATAGAGACTATAATGTGGAAATAAAAGGACAAGATAAAAAGAGATGGGCTACTATCTTCTGGGTTGCACCACATAATAGGCACCAACCAACTTTTCTTAGCCAATCTCTCTCGCATTAATAACCTATTGTAAAGGGCTAGTCAAGCAAAAATCTTGATTTTTTTTTAGGACTATAACCTTTTAAATTATCTTGTAAGATGACCATATTATACCTTCCTATTTCAGAAATTTGTAGAAAAAGTTTACAGTATAACTTCTATGTTTTATGGGTCTCTACACCGAATAATCAGTACCCCCAAAAGGTCAAATTGCAGCAAGAATTTCCTCCAAGTCTCTGAGCTAAGAAATTGATCCCAAGTCACTGGTCTAAGCTTGAGAACCCATCTGTTCCTTCTTGAACTCCAGTAAGAAGAAATAGGTCCACATTTTTTTTAATGCAGCAATCATAAAGATTAGGAAATAGGATATGGTGTGGGCTATTATCAACCCAAGAATCCTATCAGAATCTGATATTTTAGCCCTTTTCAAGTTTGAAAGAACTATAATTCCAAAACCACTTAGGCTCATGTTGATACCCTTCCAAACTCGAGAGAGGGATGAGAGAGATTTCTTTATTTTGATACCAAATTTCCTTTTGTAATAAGCTTGCTTAACAGGAGCTTTCTGCTCTCTCAAGACTTCAGGGACTATTAGCTTCTCCACACCTATTTCGTTAGGAAGGTTTTGTTGAGCATGTGCATATCTTTAATGCCCAGCCCTCTTTCTTTTTAGGTTTGCATACTGCTTCCCAAGACAATTAAATCTAATAATACTATCTTTTCTTTTTCATCCTCAACTGATGAATTTGGGAGCGCATCCATTTTGATAATTTGAAAACAATAGGAAGTTAAAAGTAACCACATTCGAAGCTAAGAGATTCCTCCGAAGTCTTCTACTTCCTTAGTTATTCAGTTTAAGCACCCTCCAATCCCCTCATCATGGACCTTAGCAAGTAGCGTCAAAGGCACCATGGGTAGAATTGGAGGGGTTGAAGAAGGATCAAAGAGGAATGGAATCCCACATGGACCTGATTAAGACCTTATGGGATAGGAATAGAGAGATTTTGGGTTCCAAATCTTTAATCTCTTCTCCAGGCTCACTTCATGGAAACCTAGGCATAAACTTCACCACCATCCCATGATGTCCAAGAGTTTTTTTTCTAGGTTAAAAAGGTTGTATATTTTCTGTTCCTATAGCTGAGGAAGGAAGCTCAGCCGTCAACTTGCTGCCATCCGAAGTTGGCCATGAACTAGCTAGTCTTTTATCCTCTTCCTCCTTGTAATTGTACTTTGAAACCACCACATGAGAGAACCCATAACCATGTCCTTTTGAGGAGGATAAAATGGTAGTCAATGGGCCAAACTAGAGGATTAAGCCATCAAATGTACATTGAGAGTGTCCTGCAGAACAACAGTCTAAGTGGTGTAGTTCACTTTTTTTTCTTTCTTAGAAGTAGAATTGGTTATAAAAAGTAATATAAGATCACGCTTTGTTTTTCTGCTCTAGTTAAAATATGGTGCTTTTTTTTACAATTGGAGAGGAGCATAGACTTGATTTATGGTAAAGAGAATATTTTTCTCATCAGCCTCGTCTCCCAAGCCATCTATGATAGTGGCCATAATGTGCTACTCTCTCTCTTTCTCTCTCTCTCTCTCTCTCTCTCATACATGCACACACACATACAAAAGGCCCCACAATGATGGCAAGATGGTGCTCTACTAGGGATAAATTCTATCACATAATCAATGGTAGAGTTAGGGCCTTTGGTCGAAGGGACGGTGGCAATTGTATTTCTTAAAATTTTCATAAGAACACTGAAGTATTACATGAATCCACCCTTGTACATGATAGGCAATGGATGGTAGTGATGATAGCACAACAAGACATGGGGTAAAAAGGAGGTGAAGAATGGCTAGTTTTGATTAGATAGGAAAGAGAGGTTTTAACTAGATAGGAAAGAATATTTCAGAAATAGCAAGCTGTTAAGTTGTTATGTATTACACAATAAATAATACGTAATGCTCTCTAACAAATTAGATGGCTTGACTATGTTAACAATAATAATAATAATAATAATTTCAAGAAGCTACGTCAAAAATTTTAAAATTTTAGAGTTAAGGTATTAATAATAATTTTTGTGCTCGTTAGAAGCTGCCACATGTTAGTATTGTGGCATTTTTCTGCCACATGGTTGTGGAGGACTCAGTCGTGACATGATCGAATCAAAATATTGCCTTCATCCATGCTTTCCACAATCAAAATTCCATGCTCTCTAAGAATACAATTAGTTAGCTGGCACTTTTGGTGCTACCTATGTTTAATACACCATATTACTTGATATAGCTTTCAAATAGAAATGAATGTGTTATTCTATTAGATTCGGATAAATTTTATTTTACATTTAAAAATACTAAACCTATAAAGAATATTGGTACAGCGAATGGCATGGTCCCACATCAGAATAATACTAATTTCTTCTACCATGCAGGTATCTCTAATACTAATACTCCCACATCACAGCTGCACTGGGAACTGCCACTGGAAAGAATTATACTCCTTGATTGCAATAACCTAAAATCATGTTTAGACATTGTTCTAAGTTCTTGACGGATTACTACAACAAACTCATATCTTCTATTTTCAGATTTGATGCAAACGATGGAAAGACGAAGCATTCAATTAACTTCAGATTTTCATCATCCATGTCTGATCAATTTTTAATAATTAATAATTTTGATTAGAAATAAAAAATAACTTTGCACTTCATGCAAAAGACAGCATATTAGCGTCAATGAAACTTAACAAAGCTGACCCGTACGTGCTTCCTATGACCTAAGCCTTTCAAACACTCAAGATTATCCACCCTGAACAAATTCAAATTTAACCGACCCATTTCAGGGTAATGATGAATACTCATAAGCAAAGAAAAAATACTAAGAGAGAGAGAGAGAGAGAGAGAGAGAGAGAGAGAGAGAATACAAGATAAATAAAGAAAATTAATGGAAGAATTTTAACAAACCTTTTGGAACAATAAAATCAGTGTACACAGTGAATTGTGGCTTGCAGAACTGGTCACATCACTATATTTACTGACTAAAGACTCAAGGTTCAAGTCTTGCATCGTTGATTAAGTATTTAGGATTAATCATGGCCACTCTCGGATTTGCACAGCACTTGCAGACTATAGGCTTTTGTGAACACGAATTGCAACCAGAGTTCATCAGCTGGATATATCCTCGTCCTTGTCAAAGTACTGAGTCTCCACCATCCTTTGTAGACATTTTGTCATTTCTCCTCAAATATAGTGAGACGTAACATCTTGAAACAGTCCTCTTATCATCTTAGAAAAATGTTACAAGAATCTTGACAAAAGAATTTTGTCATTTCTTGCCATATATAATGGGACGTTAACATCTTGATGTAACAGTCTTTCCAAGATGTTAGAAAATTGTTTGAAGAATCTTGAAGAAATAATTGCTACCAAATAGACCGAACCAAGAGAGAGAAGGATCGACAGTAGGACATGGTAGCTAACCAACGCTAGGCCAACTTAGAAAAAGATGCTCGTAGAGGAGGGCAGCTATGTGCTTGTCGCATTGCCCCATCGCTTGGGAGCTTGCGAGTAGGGTTTGGACAGAAGGATCGATGCATGGAAGAATGGAGAACAAAGGATTTGATTAAAAAACAAAATAGAAAATAATCAAAAAAATGTTTCCGAGGCCACTTATCATCATCCTTTCAGCACTCTTTCTAGTTTAGTCATCCTGTGAGGATTGTTACTATTCTAAATGCATGCTAGTGACACTTAAACCAGAGACCCTCATCTATATTCCCTCCAAACTGAGCTTATCAATGTATGCATATTATTTTTAGCTACAGAACATTATAAGGAGTATACAAATATTCAACATCAATTACAACCAGCAAATGTAAAATATCTATACACATACAAAAACGGTTGACTTGAATGCTTTTAAGAGCATCTAGCCTCAAATATTTTCTTGTAACAATTAGTGATTGTTCCTTCAAAATCAAAATCTATATTGTTGAGTATGTTTTGCATTGTATAAAAATATATCTAGAGACAAAATTATGGATTTTTTAGGTCACTTCATTCCACACCCAATCTCAACCCTTTCCCTAAGTTGACCGGCATTCTCTCCACCGCGAGCCGCCCCCCCTATTTCAACCTCACGACCTCCTCTACAATAGAAGACACTGAGCACTCATCGTGACCAATGGTAGCCTACAGTTGCTGAACCCCAAGACCCCTGTTTTGTCTGTTGTTGGAACCCAGAATAGGGGCATAAACACTGCACCCTGGTGATTTCAATGATATCCCAACTCCCACCACCTTTGTCACTGCCTCTGTCATCTCCGTCATTGATACGCACTAAATGGGTGAAGAAACACCCTATTTTTCTACCCAATCATCAGTATTTCAGACTAAAAATATGGCAAGAATAAGACTAGAATAAGTCAAGAATTAATCTAGAATAATCCTAAAATAAGTAACATAATATTTCACTAGTTATTTCAACTCCTCATATTTTAGTTTTTTGGCAGTCCGACTTATTGATTGTGTGTGATGTACCTAGAACCAGTGATCACCTATGTATATAGTGCTTTGTACTTGATTGCGCAACAGTAATTTACTATTATTTTCATCAACATAGAAGATTGTATTATCTAGTAGAACAATGATTTACAACCAGTAGAGCAGCGATTTACAATCATACTACTCAATTTAAGTAATGGTTTGATTGATTGAAATAACAGATGAAAAGATGCTAGCCATCATCCAAAAAAGAACAATGAATTCAACTTAGTGTTCACTAGCATATCACCTCTATTCTACTGCAATGACATAGTAAAGTTATAAAAATATCTCAACCACTAAGAGTACAACGAAGAACTCCTAACATTGATGATGGTATTTATAGAAAAGTTCTATTTTATAAAAATAGAACAGAGTATTACCAACAAGTAGGCTATTATAGTCTAAAAGCATATTCCCAACAAAATAATATCACATTTGCCCATTCCCTTGTATAAAATTATCTGTCCACCCAAGTCCTGGCTGCTATGCTCACCACAAATCATGTGGTAGTTTTGATTATCTAATTTGATGGTTCTTCTTCCCCTTTTGTCTTCATAACGGATCATTAATTTAATGCCTCTCCACTTGTTCATCGTTTTGCCGGCCGCTTGGGTTTTGGCTGCATTATTCATCATGTCCCATCTACTATGGATATACCATGGAACGTATCCCATCTACTCGATTGGGCGTTTTCATGCATTGTTAAAATTTTATCTTTTTGTTTTGATATTTCAGAAGAGAGAACAGGTCCTCTCCACCTTGTCTTTAGCTCACCAACTTCAATTTTTTTTTTAAGATTTAATTTAATCCTATTTTAATAACTTGTAGTTTGTACCATGTTTTTCTAATTATTATGAATGAGGTGGCACATTGGGGCAGATCTATGTATTTTTATATCTTTTCTTTCATGTAAATTTTATGCTTTCTATGATTATTTTCTTCCTCCTTTTTTTGCAACAAGTTTTGATCACTTTCAAGTAGATTTATTTTATCCATTATTTATTATTATTATTAAAATAAAAAAATATAGTCACATAATTTTAATATGAGAGATTCAATTGACAAAGGGGGAAAAGAATATTAATCAATTTCATGCAATTCTAGGTTGAAGGCTTGGAGGAATTTTACAGAAATTATCAGCCCTTAATTACTATATATGATCAGTTTCTCTATATTTATTAAAGGTGCAACAAGAATCTTCAGCTCTATAATTAGCTTTATCAACCATCAAGCCTCTATCAAGAATAAAGAGTAGAAAATTTATTTACTTTAGAAATTAAAAATCTATTTTTAGATATTTAATGGATATTTATCTCCTTAGTTTTCTTTTAAAAAATCAATATTTTACTAAAACTAAAAAGTTTATTTGTTTAGAAGATTGATATCTTATGAAGAGTAGGAAACCTATTTACTTTATGAGTCAAGAATCTATGTTTAAACATTTAATGGATATCAATCTCTTTAATTTCTTAAAGGGATTAATATCCTACTAAAATTAGGAAGTTTATTTATTTTAAAAGATTCGTATCTTATGAAGAGAAGAAAATCTATTTGAAAGGTGAAGGAGGATAAAGAAGGTGAAGGTTCAAGAATCAAGAAGGTTAATAGAACCCTTAAGCGATGATTAGTTTCTCGTAATTTTATATAGAGAGATAAGTAGTGATTGGTTACTTTTGAAATCTATCATGTTTTTGAATAAATAAATATTTATCATCTTATGAAGTTTATTTTATGAATATAATATGCTTACATATTGACCATATTTATCATAATTATACTTAATATTAATTATTTATTACTCATGATGAATTGATAAAGATATTGAACTGATCATAAATAAGATTTAATAAGAGATGATGAAACTAAATTAAAGATTCTAAACCTGATGTAAGTAGTGATTGGTTACTTCTGGAATCTATTACATTTTTGAATAAATAGATATTTTTCACCCTATGATGCTTATTTTATAAATATAGCATGCTTATATATTAGCCATGATTTTATCATGTTTTTGAATAAATAGATAATTATCACCCTAAAATGCTTATTTTATGAATATTGCATGCTTTCAAATAAGAATAAAAATTCTTCTGTAAATCCCCATTCAAATCATCATCCTCATGATTAATTAATAAAGATGTTGAACTGATCATGCATAAGATTTAATAAGACATCATAAAATTGAATTAAAGATTCTAAACCTGATTATGTTGAATTAAAGATTCTAAACTTGATTATATTGGATGCCTTGACCTTGGAGGCTATATCTTGGTGATACCCTACCTGCAAGCATAAAACACTAGCGATGCTTTAACTTTGAGGGCTATACCTTGATAATATCCTGCCTATAGGGCTAAAACACTAGCGTTACCTTGACCTGGGGTTATACCTATGGCGATATGATTTCAGTGTAGCAAGATTAGAACATAATGAAAACTAAGATTAGATAATATGACATAATGAAAACTAAGAATGCGATAATTACAGATTATTTATACTGATATTATATTACATTCTATAAGGCTAATTATTGCTTACTAGGCTATGAAGCTTATTATATTTTATCTTTTCTTTTTCAAATACTATTCGGAAAGAATAAAGGAATTTTTATGAATTAATTATAGAGACTTAGTGTCCTTTTTAGAATAATGGTTTGTAGCCAATATTTATTTTACCTAAGAATACTTTTTAAAATTATGATTGGAACCTTATATTGTTGATTATAGTATCATGTTTGATGCCTTGCATATTTATAAGGAATTATTGTGGTTCCCAACTCGGATCTCGGATTTCAGGTTCAGGGCTGTCATGTCGTTCGGAGCATGACATGATAGATTTTAGATAAGTATGCATGATCAAAAAGTTCAAATAATAATTATGTAGAATCAAAAAGTTTAAATAATATCATCTTGATTAACTTTATTTTGGATGAGATCATAGATTGTAAAAGAATTAAACTTGTCTAATTGCCTCTGCTTTGAAGGCCCTTAGCCTTGTTTTCTTCAAAACGAGTACCTTGAGAAGGAAACCAACAAACAATATGTGTTGGTTCGCTTCCTTGTCAGCCAGCTAGACGAGCGGTCCATGGTCATAAAAATTTGTGACTACAGTGAAGTTGGGTTCATCAAAACATAGGAAGATGGAATAGAATATGAGGTCTTTATCGAAAGTAAGTCCTCGTGAAGCAGTAGGCAACCACTAGAAGGTTATACCTTTGACGCAAGGATTGCATAAAATAGGAAGTGGAGAGATAAAGGTGCCGAGGGATATGTAACATATGCTATTATTTTGGACACAAGTCCCCACTGCACGAAGAAATAATTACAATGTTTTTCTTTTGTTGAGTTCCTTGCTTCCCTCCAGTCAACAATTTTTTTTTTTGCAACAAAAGTTACATGATCCATTATTCCCTCCATTCAACAAATTTTAAAGTTATATGATCCATTATTTTGCAGCTACAATGTTAATTTTACTTGTTTTTCTCTCAATCTCAATTGCAGTTCATCTAGATCTAGTAACATAACATACGATAGTGAAATAACATTTGTGGATTATCATGAACACTTCAAATTATAAAACATCATTTTTGAGACTGATGAGACTTATGTGCATAAGGACATACATTATAATTAGTGATATATAAATAACATAATTGATAATATGATAAGATCTGAACTATCTATTGTGTAATTCTTGGGTTCTTCTGATGATTAACACCTCAGTTTTCAATTATAAAAAGATATCTCAGTTTGAACTGTAATTTTGCAACAGCATTTTCTTTTAAAAGAATATTACTTCCATTACCCAAAAAAAGGAAAAAAGAAAAAAAAAATATTTCATAAAAGAACAAAGTATTGCTAATAAGTAGAGTATTATGATCTAAAAGCATATTCCCAGTAAAGGAATATCCCATTTGCCCCTTCCCAGTGCAAAATTATCCATCCGCACAAGTCCTGGCTGGTATCCTCATCACACAAATCATACAGTAGTTTTGATTATCTAATTTAATGGTTTCTCCCTTCCCTTTGTCTCTAGAATGAATCATTAATCATTAATTTTGTCATGCTTCAAACTCAAAATAGATCTAAAACATCATAATCCACCTTACGCTTGAAAAATAAATTCTCAGTAATGCAAGGTGTTTCACTCAAAGCAATAAATTCAACTAATAAGAGCAAACTAGCCAAGTTCTCAAGCAATGCAATTTTAGAAACTAAAAAGTGAAAATAAAATTCTAGTATCAAAAACACTGATGTTTCTTGAATCAAAGCTAGTTAAACTTGTTAGAAATCGTAGATGATTGAGCATTTATAACTTGAATATATCGTATCTTATTTCATATATAAGATATTACAATTTTACTTACTTTCATATAACTTAATTTTTATATACAAATAAACTTAAAAGCAAACTATAATATGAATTCATAATTCATCAGAAATAATAGTAAGCACATAATTAATATGAAAAAAGTACATGCTTACTTAATTCAGTTTTCGATAACCGCACATAACTAATAATTCAGTTTAATGAAATTCTAACACACATTTTGTATAAATAAATATTAAATCATATTTTAAATATGATAATGCTTCAAATAATTTTAGCAAAACCTAGCATTTACAATAGATCCTGAACATATAAATATTCAATATATAATATAAAAATTATCCAATCTAGAATATAAATGTAATTAAATTAAAATATTTACAAAAAGAAACTGAAATTTAAATCTTAATAATTTTTAGAAAGAACTTTAATCATGATTAGAATTACTTATCTTAATCACACCATCAGATTCATGCTTGGTTTCACATACGGCCAACATCTAAACCTATGATCAGCGCCTGCATCCATTAGGTGTACCTGAAACTGGATCTGGTTAGATCTGGTTTTTATTAGAACCCAATGTAACAGAGTAGAGGGAATATACCAGAACAATAAACAGGGGAAAGAGAAGAAAGAAGGGAAGAGGATCTCCACCGGTTCAAAACAGGGGACGAGCACTCTTTTAGGAAAGAGGTGCGGTTACGAGCTTGACCGAGCACCGTAGGCTGGTTGGCGTCCCTGCCGCCGGCCACGATAGCTAACCAGGCAATCCCGACAGTCCATACAAGGTTCGATCGAGTCATATTTCTCTCTTAAAACCAAGAACAAGGTAGCTGGCATCAAAAGCAGAGCACAAATTAAGAGATTCCATCAGAGGAAAACCATCATCTGATGGCTCCCAACCGCCGGTAATCGTCAACCCTCAAGTTCAATGAGAGTCCGAACAGACCCAGCGGCCCGATGAGCCTCTAGTCCGGCCACCATTCAAACCTCAAAATGAGACCAAAACAGAGGAATAGAGAATAGGGGTTTGCAAGGAAATCAGATTTCGGCAGTGATTTAATGGCTTTCCGGTGAGAAAAAGAATGATTAGTTGAGGAAGAGAGATCTCAATAGTTTGATTTATTATCGAATTTGAAGAAGAAGACACCTATCTTAACTAATATTGGATCTAATCATTTCCTAAAACAGAGCATTTCTTCTTAAGGGAGCAGAGCTAACAAACATCAAAGTCTGGGAGCTAGCTATATATATATGGTTCGTTGTTAAAATCAAAGGTCACTAGAAGACAAGAGACAGAAGGAAGAAGAAGCTCAGGGACTTACCGGCACTGGATTTCTTGTCGGAACTTGAAGAAGACGACGGAGTCTTCCACATTCTTCCGACACCTCCAAGCCCACCGTCACTGATCCTTCGATTTAAAAGGGAAGGTATTTGGTCGATTAAATAGAAAAGATTCATCGTCGAAGAATCCAGATAGGACTTGTCTTCTTCGATGAGTCCTGGTTCGTTGAGTTGTTTCATTTCTTTTTTTTTTTTTTTAATAACTAAAGTATGGTAGTTGGAGGTTGATCTAAAGTGGGGGTTAACCCATTTGATTGGATCTCACAAATTGAATGTCTTTCCTCGTCGTTTGGCCAACCAGTTGGGTTTTGATCTCAATTACTCATCATGGAACGTGTCCCATCTACTCGATTGGGCGATTTCATACATCGTTAAAATTTTGTCTTTTTGTTTTGATATTTCAAAAGACAGCGCACGTCCTCTCCACCTTATCTTACCTCACCAGCTTCAACTTTTTTTTAACAGATTTAATTTAATTTTATCTTAATAACTTGTAGTTTTTATCGTATTTTTCTAATTATTATGTATGAAGTAACTTTTGGACAGATCTATGTATTTTTATATCCTTTCTTTCATGTAAATTTTATGTTTTCTTTTATTATTTTTTTCTTCCTTTCTTTGCAGCAGGTTTTCATCATTTTCAAGTAGATTTACTATATTCATTATTTAGTATTATTATTAAAATAAAGAAATATAGTCACATGATTTTAATACGAGAGATTCAAGTAACAAAGGGGAAAAAAAATATTAATCAATTTCATGCAATTCTAGGTTGAAGGCTTGGAGAAATTTTACATAAATTATCAACCCTTGATTACTAAATATGATTAGTTTCTTTTGGGTTCGTTTGGTTTACAGAAAATGACTTACAGATAAGAATATAATATCTGAAAATTAGATTCGTAGGCATAAAATGTCTGAACTATCACGTTTGATTGATTATGAAAAATAGTCATTTTCCTGAGAAAGAATAAAGTTGTCACGTTTGGTTGAAGAGTTTCTTTCTCAAGAAAGTAGTACAGAATATTAATTATATCTTTTAGTTCTTAAAATTTTTTTTGTCATCTAATTTTTTTAACTTCTATATGGGTTATAAAAAATGATCAAGAAATCAAGATACCAAAATTCTAAATAAAGATAAAAAGTTTTAAATCAAGTTGACACCTCGTAGATATGAAGCGAAGCGTTTTTTTCTTGCTCGCTGATTTGGAAAAAAAAGATATATGATGAAAAAGAAGGGTACGTTGAGAAGAAAAAAGAAACACGCTGTGGTGGGAAAGTAAATTCCATAATACCGATAAAATTTTATTTTCCATAAAATGCAGGAATTCAAATCATGTGGGAATAGAGTATTCTCATGGACAGACCCTAAAAAAGTGAACCAAACATTTTAATTCGCGAAAAATAAAAATTCGCGATCTCTTTTACCATGAACCAAACGAGCCTTATATTTATTGAAGGCGCAACAAGAATCTTAGCTTTATAATTAGCTTCATCAACCATCAAGCCTCTATCAAGAATAATGCCGAATCTTTCAATTGGATCAGGGGGAACAATTCAAACTAGTGCAGTGCAATAGTATTATCTTCCTAGATTTGATGGAATTGATTCATACAGGGTGGTTATATTGAACTTGGTAGCTCTTTTCTTTCCATCATTCAACAATAGGGCAGCAGTTGATCATAGCCTCTTTTCAGGTAGAAGGGGCATTTCGCAAAGGTTTAGACAGTTCAAAAAACTGTAGATAGTTCAAAAAATTTTATCCACATGTAACATAAAATATATTAGCGACAACACTCAATACCTATATTAGGTCTACAAAATATGAAGATTGTGCAGGGACTCTTGCTAAATTGCTGGCAGGATGATGTTGATGATACAAATAGAATAGAAGAGAAAATACATAAGCATAGAGCATGAATTTTGCTTGCAGGTTAATGATGAAGATGATAGAGAAATAAGTCATAGGTCTTAGAAAAAGTAGAAATAGAAGAGCACTCCAAATATATATTTGTTACATTGCTCCAGGTGCAAGCTCAACAAACCGAGATCTGGCATCTATCCTAGTTTCTCAATTTGTACACTAATGGATACAAGATTAAGATAAGGTATGCGTGACCACGGACCAGTCAATGCCTCCAGATGCTACAATAGAAGGCTTTTGTGGCAGTTATGGGCTGGAAGGTGGAGCATGGCATCTGTAGACCGAGTTGCAGCGGTGTTTGTGTGGTTTGGAAGGAGGAGCACGGCATCTGTAGTAGCCTGAATTCTTTATTTGTAATTTTTTTAAAAAAAAATAAAAGATGGAGTTTCAACAGCATTCTCAATATCCACAGTTGCCAATTTTTTTTTATTTTTTTTATTTTTAAGAACAAAATAACCGAGGTTACGGTGAGGATAGGTTTCTGACGCCATTCTAGAGTTTACAAAATTCTACTGGGCTAACGAGAAGGCAAAGGAAGTCCAATTGATCACATCTAATTCAAATTAGGCCTCTCATACTTTCAGATAAAAGTTATTAATTTTGTGCATAAAAAGATCACCATGCCTGGTAACATGGACTGGTAACATCAATTTCCACGTATTAAACTCGTCCCTCCATATGATGTAACTGGAGATCTTTTTAGAAGCACGGATGCTGTTATCATTACTGTTCCAAATATCACATAAAATTTCTTATAATGAAATAGCAATGTGAAAAGAAAAAAAAAAAAAAAAAAAGAACCCAAAAAAAAATAAAATGAAGAACAGATCTAAATATTTTTATTACTTAAAAATTTTAAATTATATAATTAAAACTTTACATTGCTAAATTATAAAATTATGTGTATAAGATAGTTACCATAACTCCTAGCTTGTATCTTAAGTTCGGAATGTGATAGATTAAAAATATTTTTATTTTGGTCTAGTACTTTTTCAGTCAACTTATGTAGTTAGTAAGCACTACAAGAGATTCTACTTGTGATTTGAAATGGCATTCTGCAATAGTTACTGTCAATGAAAAAGTGCCCAATAAGCTTCATTCTCATGAAAGGCATAACATTTATGTAGAGCTCGAAGTAGGTTTGGAGTTTTAATGATATCTCTGCCATGGAAGTTATGAGCTGGTTGATTTTAGTGAGCCCAAATCAAAATTTATGACTTCTCAAACTATTGGATTGCATGACAGCTGTAGCAAGGCAAATGGGATGGTTTAACCGGACTCGAGGGATTGATGCAAGGAAAATTTCATCTGAAAGCTTATAAATTTTTACCTGGCTCTCGCCTTTCGGATAGAAATCATGCATTCTATCTCTGACTAGAGGAAGTGGGTGCCTGATGCCAATCTTGGAACTCTTGTCAATTTTTTTTTTCCTCCTCTCTCTCTCCCTCTCCCCCTCTTCTCTTAAGTCTAGAGTAGGCATGTGTATTGCACGTGGAAGACTGTGATTTATGTTTTTGATTAACCAAACAGCTCAACCATACGCCAGCCACCCAGCAGATACATTTTTACAGAAATGCATAATAAACAGACAAATAATCTAGTTGGTCAGTTTTCTTAGTGAATAGCCCAAGCTTCTTTATAATTGAATTTTGAAAGTTATTCAAAATAATTTAAAGTTACTTTGATTTGCAAGTCTGCCTAGTGCTCCGTTTGACACTGTGTCAGATCAAAATTATTTGATTTAAAATTTCATTTAATTAAATATCAAAAACCCATCCCGGGTGACTTGGATACTTTCCACAATCAAAGAATGGTAGTCCCAATCCCTTGACCGCTCGTCAAGGTTTCCAAAAGAAAGCCCCGGAGGACGGCCGGCCATCGAACGGAGCAGTCTTATCAGATCCGAGCATCTTGGCCACGTGTGAGATACGCGTGCACCTAGGGCACCACGTGCGGCGACTAAGCGACAAAGTTTCTTTTATGATTCCACGCAACTTCCAAACCTCATGCGCCGGCCTGACCGCGTACTTTTTCGATTTCCAAGCGATTTCCAAACCTACGGACTCCAGACTTCATAGGCTCCATTGCATACTTTTCGAGAGCTGTTATTTCTTCTTCGTGGTAGGACTGGCTTGCGGGCTGCATACCAAAAATTATATAATTTATATTTATTTATAAAATATATTTTATAAATTTTTTTTATTTTTTTTAAAAAATAATATTTTTTTAAAAAAATATTATAAAAAATAATTTTATATTTAATTAAAATTTATATATTGTATAAATTTAATATTTAATTCAATGTAATATTTTTTATGATTAATTGTTTTTAAATTTATACAATACATAGAATATACTAACATAAATTTGGTTTAAGAAAAAGAAAAAAAAAAAATTTAGGAGCAATTCTTGCACATTTCAATAGAGAGTTATAGTATAATTAGTTTTTGTTAAGAAAAAATTTTAGGCCAATCATTTCTTTTCTTTTCTTCTTTGCTATGTCTTCAATCTTATTAATAATTTTTTAATATAGCTTTTTTTTTTTCTTCTTTAAATTTTATATTTTTTTAAAAAAATACTTTTATCTTTTAAATTAAAAATTCTATATCTCTCTTCACTTTATGATAATCATAAATTAGATGGAATTATTTGTACTAAAGATTTTTGTTCTATCTACGGCTCAGGCAACTAATGATTCATGATAATCCATTAAGATTTAATATATGCATGTTATATTTTACTACAAATCTTATCTTAAAAAACTAAAAAACAAAGATAAACTAGAAAATAAATAGTAATTATATTTTATATTATTTTATAAAATATAGATCAATGGCTTTGGCTATGTTACTCTTTAGTAATTTTTTTTTAAAAATAAAAATTTTAAAGACTTCATTAGTAATTTAATTGATGTAATTGGCTAAACTGGTATTTTACTAATCATCGTCTTTCATAGAAAAACTCCTGTTTCTGTTTTTTTTTTTTTTTTTTCCGAACAACAAATTTTTTATCACCCCATGCTTCAAAAACATAGAGAAATCTAGGCTTTTTTTTTTTACTTTTCTAATCAAAAAATCAAGTCAGTGATAAAATATTAATAAAGTGAACAAAAAATCTAACCACTTCTTTGTAGGATTTTTCTTCAAATCTCTCAGTCCACATTCTAATGTTTTTTTCTTATAATTTTTGGATGAATTCTTAAGTCATTTATGTGAGAAGAGAAAGGTTCAACTAGAATTCTTAACAAACTTACACAGGAGACCGAAGAAGGCAGATGGCACGGAACCAAGATGATAAGGGTAAAGAGAGCGGACATAAAAAATTATTTGGCTCTTAACATAGCTTTAAAGTATTTCTTATTTATGGCACCATCATGCACAAAATTAATTAGAAATAATTTTTAAATAATTAATATTTTTAAAATTTTAAAAATAAAAAAATACTTATATCAATTTATAAAATTTATTTATAAATAATATATTTAAAATTTATTTGTTTGGATTTTATTTTAATTTTAAAATCGAAATCAAAGTATGTGGTGCAACGCATTGGCATATACTTGGTTAAATATATTACGGAACCCGCTGAGTTTGCTGCGATCTTCGATCCTGATCGCGATAAGACGCAGCGTCTTTGAATGGCCTTCGTTTATCTCGGAAAAGAATCAAAGACTAGCGATGCGATCTCCGTTCCTAATGGTGAGACGCGCAGCATCTTCGAACTGTATTCATCAAGGAATAGTGATGCGATCTTCCATTTTGGAATAGGCTTCACTTTTCGTTATCTAATAGACTAGGCGATGCGAGTGGAGCACTCTTCTAAACGAGGTGGGCTAGTGATGCGATCTTCCTTTTTGGCATAGTCTTCGGCCTTCGTTGTCTAAAAAGACTAGCGATGCGAGTGGAGCACGCTTCTAAAAGAGGTGGGCCATCGCAGATGCGAGGCTCTTATCCCACTCTACAACGCTGCCTGTGTGCTATATAAGTAGGAGACGAGTCGAAAGTTCATTGCACCTTGGGAGAACGAGCAAGAGGGGTTATCGAAAGAAAAAGAATGATGCTTTTTAGAGCATTTTTCATCCTGTCGTCGGTACTCCTCTGCAGTTCAATCATCCAGCCGAGTATGGCTGCAAGAGATTTTGCTCATGATTCCCAAACCAGTGAGCATCATCCCCTCACTTATCTTTTCTTTCTTTTTTTTTTTTTTTTTTCATATCGATTTATTCTGTTTGATTTTTAGGAACTCACTAGTTTAATACTAAAATTTGAAACAAATTCATCACAGCAGAGATGTTATTCTTTTTCTAATCGGCACGACATTTAATACTTCAAACACAAACCACAGTTCGCACAGTAATCAAGGCTTGCACAACAATGGTGACATATATATATATATATATATATGGGATCGAAATTTCTTATTGATCTGGTGTGGGAAATGTGTACACTTATTGGTTGCAGCGTGCGGCCACGCTCGATGTAATTGGAACTCGTTTTTGATCTCACGATTTTCTTTCTTTTTCTTTAATTGCAATGGTTTCACTGATTGCAGCGTGTGCCCGTGCTTAATGTAATCAGAACCCCTTTTTAGTCTGGCAAATTTTTTTTTTTTTTTAAATATATATTTTTTAAATATATAAGAAATTTATTCCATATTTGAAACAGTAATGACAGGAGATTCATACACGCAAAAAGTTTTAAGCCACGGTCAAATGTTGAATTACTAACTAGCATGGTAAACTTTTACACCTAAAATTGTTGCTTTCTTTTAGAAAGCAGAAAGGGCTTGAGATCAATTCAACTAGCGGTCCACGCATCAATAGTGACAATTTTAAGAGAGCTGAGCTTGTGCATGATTTGTTTACAAATACTTCAAGCTAAATGTTGAACCAACGCAAACATCAACTTAATCGGCTGAATCAATCTAAACTTGAATCAAGCTCAATTTAAGTTTGGATTAATATTTAATTGATTAAATAAAAAATATGCTTATCAAATTCCTAATCTAATAATCCATTATCTATCCATCTATCTATTAATACATACTTGTGTATATATATATATATGCATGCACACATATCAATATATAGATATTCTCTAGTCTTGTGGAGTCTAACTAGATCAAGTTGGATCAGTCTTGGCTCATCTTAAAATTAATTTCAAGCTTATTTAGCTGATTCAAAGCTATGATTTAAGCCTTCCTTAAGCTAAACCTCAATCCAAGCACGACCTAATCAGTTGGTATTGACATCCCTATCAGCAACGCATCCTACCACTGGATTGAAATGATCCAATATGAATGAGACTTTCTTAGCTTCCTTCCTGGACCAGTGGTTTAAAATGGAGACCAGAACCTATCCTAGCCGTAACTTTGATCATTTTTATTGTAGAGGAAGAAGAAAGACACAATGGTAGATTTTGGTGAACGCTGCTGTAATGATATTGAAACTTAAAGAATTTCAAATAATTTGGCTCAACATGGATATAATTTGCAAGCGATTACGCAGAAGTCGATGCCCAAAGGTCGGTGGATGCTGCTGCGTTCAAGGACGAAGGAAAACCTATTACTTATCCCGTGATAGGTAGGCCGACAAATCCATATCCACCAGGCGGCAGGATCATCCCATATCCGCCGTGCTGGATATATCCGCCGAATGGGCGGCGCTGTCCGCCACCGCCACCATCTCCGCCGAATTGCGGGAGCTCTCCGCCACCGCCAACATCTCGCCATCCATGAAGCAAGTGCTACCGATGCCATCCTTCCATCCCATGCGTTCCATCAACACTGTGTTTATGCTAGTATTTGGGGCATCAACTGATCTGTGGTCGCACATATACTATCTTAACTTCGTATCATCCATGCACTAAACAAGCAGTCGAAAGCGTATGCTGGGTCCGCGCTTGATCGGCTTGCACCAAGAATAATGTAACGTCTTTCTATGCAATGCCTTTGTATTTTGAGCGCTCATCAACTGTTACTGTTATTGTACCATAACCTATATCTCAACGTCGTCATCCCACCATTGAAACTTGTTCGTATGTATTTTTTTTTTCTCTTCTACTCTTTTTCAGTTTTTATTTATTTTTTTTTAATTTTTAAGGAATCCATCAATGTTGCATAACAAGCATGACAAATACAAACCAGTGTATTGAAAGAAATCAAATATCATAACGCATGCAACAGCAACAATAATGGTGATGAAACAAGCTGGTCCACATAAAGGCTAAATAAAATCAACCTTAAAACTGGCAGAACATGCAAACCATAAAGCAGTATCAATTTAAAAGATTTATCTTGCATGAAACAGGCACCACCAATTAAAATAATAATTAGTTGTTTTTTCCTATAGAGATCCGACCTCATGGTTTAAAGGCATAGGATACTCTACAATTGGATGGAGTAAAAACTCTGAGGCCTCGCCTGCCAAACTGTAAGTCGGTTTTTGGAAGCCCCATTTCCATAGAAAAATATTTTCCCATCTTCCCAAGAAAACGTGGAATGAGGCGTTCCATATGGCCATGGAAAAGCTACCATCCTTGAGAATAAACTTCCGTCGACCAAGTTGAAAACGGAAAATAAACGGGAAGCCATTCGGATCCTTCCCAAGAAAAGTTTCTTTTCCAGAAAAGCTTGCAGCAACCAAGTGCCGGTATTTTTATCTTCCTTAGAATATAAAATAGGATTTATGTTCAAGTTTAATAGTTTTCTAAATAAAAAATTAGAAAATTATATTTTCTAATTTTTTAAATATATATTAGGTCTGGAAAAAAATTAGATCATTTCAATTGCTTTTCTTTCAAAATAAGTAGTATTTTTTCTATATTTTTTACCACCATATCTTTATCACTAATCTTCCTTCATCAACTATCACCATTACCACTATGATTACTAACATACTACCATCATCACTATCACCATCATACTTTCACTACCCATCACCACCACTATGACCACTACTACCATACCTCCATCACGATATCTCCACCACACCTATTACCCTCTACTATCATCATCACCACTGTCATAACTTAATCATCTACTACCATCTCTACCATCCATCACCATCATTGCCACCATACCTCTATCGTCCACCATTATCACTACAAAACCTCTACCATCTATCATCACCTCCACTACCAACTATCCTTCACTATCGACCACCACTTTCGCCATGACCATCACCATAATACCACCACCACACTTCTACCACTCACCATTAATACTATAACTACTACCACTACCATACCTATACCACCACCGCCTCCCTCCATCACCCACCACCACCATTACCAACATATTTCCATCTAGAGATGGATCTACATATACATGACGATGGGAAATTGCCCCCTCTCAAATTTTAAAAAATTTCTTAGGTGTTCTATTTGATCATGAGATATTATATTAATTTATATTAATTCTAAAAGAGAGAAAGAGAAAAAATATGATTCATATCTCTATTTTTTATACTGAAAAATAAAGATACGAGCCATATCCCTATTCTATTACTTATATATTTTTTCACTAAATAACAAGAATATAAGGCATATCACTATTATTTTACTTTAATATGCTTCTTTATTGAAAAATAAGGATTTAAGTCATATCCCTATTCTTCTAACCAAGGAATGGAGGTATGAACTATATCTCTATTTTGTTGCTCATATACTTCTTCACTGAATAATAGGGACACGAGCCATATCTCTATTCTTTAGTTCTTATACTTCTTCATTAAAGAGCAAAGATATGAGCTTTATCTTTATTCCTTTACAAAGACAATATGATATAAATCATATCCCTATTCTTTTATTCTCATAAGAAAGTTGTGGCTTTCTTTATTTTCTCTTTCGAATCTATTTAATGTCTATTAAATAAATATCTTTTTCCATCAATCTGCTCACATGATGTAGCATAGCATGAATGGAGTTTTGAAGAAATTATAGATTTATATACTCAACTAATAAGACGTGGCATTACATAAAATAAGTTTCGATTGATATATTGATTTATATGCATGACCAGCATGGCTAGTACGATGATATTGAGTTTGAATGAATTTAGACATAATAATAGACTATTAGACTAGCCATGTATTGAGATAGCTCTATCATGGATGTGTTGTACGTTGTAATGAGTTAGCCCTATCATAAATAGATTGTATATAGTGCGGAGATAGGCCCACTATAGGCAAATTATATATGGTATTGAAATAGCCTTGCCACAGGTGGATCATATGTTATACTAAGATAGCTTCATTACAAATATGTTGTAAGTAGTATTAAGATAACGCCTTCATGGATAGGATGTATGTGGTCGTGATCAATCGAAAGTTTCATTATATTAATTCGATATGTTGTGTATAGCCAAAATTATGTTGGTATTTGACTATCTTATTTGCTTTAACAAGCACTTGTTGCATAAGTTAAAAAAATTTTGTAAATGATTTTGATTTATGATGCATAGCTAGTTATATCGCTTTGAACATATTGGTGTTTTAAGGCCTTGATTGTGTTTGTATTATATCGCATTGGTTATGTTGGTTTGTTTTTTAAGATTTTTACTAAGCTATTTTAGCTCACCATATTTTTCTCATTTGTTTTCATAAAGCATGCAAGAGGATCTGGGTAGCTTATAGGTGAAAGAATATGCCAACTCTTGATGTTATTGGAATAAAGAAACAAAAATAATATAGCTGAACTTTTATTTTTTCTAAAAAAAATGTAGCGAAACTTTTACTAGTTAATAATAAAAATATTCTATTTTAATAAATAAAATGATATTGCTAGTGCTATTACTTTGAAATTAAATGTTCCAATAAGTCCTCCATATTTCTTAGGGGTTTATTTTGGGAAATATGTGGGCATATTATGAACCAGCTCACGTGTTAGGCTTAAGTTATGATAGTTTTGGCATTTTTAAGATTATTAGGATGGGAAAACACGAGATAAGTAACTTGAAAAGAAAGTTATATATAAGTAAGTTGTGTTATTGAATAAAAATTATTTGTTAACCAATGTTGTATGTATTGTAACTTATAGATGGCATGTTGAGACCGTAATGAGAGGCTCACTCAGTTTATTGATACCAGTACTGCTTAGGTTCCTTTAAATTATCGAAATGATGCTTTGTATTCGCTAGATGTGTCAGGAGAATCAAAATAGTCCTACCGATGGTAACCAAAGAATGAGTATTAGTAGTCCCCATAGGACTGCGGTGCCTAGGGTATGTCACGCCTCTGACCCGACTATAAAACCAAGGATGTAACAATCCACTGCATGCATGCAGAATTAAAATTTCATGGTATATGCAAGGCGCCTTACTTAAAATTGATTTCAAATAATTTATTTAATATTCTATATATGTTTTAATAATGGAAAGTTTAAATAAAATTCTAATATAATAAATGAATCATTATCTTGAATTAAAAGTTATATGAGTTGTTTAATTAACATTTCTTTTACTAGAATCCATAGGCCTTGTATTTTGATTTTGATTTCAATTTTAATGCATAAATCTTTATGTCTAAAAGTATTTTGATTTTGGCCTGGTACCTTTCTTCTCAACTTCTTTAGTTGGTTAGCACCATAGAGCGATCTGAAATGTCATTCTGCAATGGTTAACTGCCGGTGAAAAAGTTATCATTAAACTTCATTCTCGAGTAGGCATAACATAAATCTAGTCAGTGATTTTGCTATCGTCGACCATACCATTCCTCTCTCATAGAAGCAAGCTTTTCTATAGCACTTGGCTATTCGTGTGATGCATGGGATCATGTAGTCTAAGCCGGGAAGGCATACTATGTGGCCCAATTTCTTGTTTCCACACTCATGGCATGGAGTAAAGCAGTGTAGTGAAGCTTTTCTCTTATCCTTTGACGTAGAGGAGGACAAGCTTAGTCAATGGGCCCCGTGCTGCTGGGCTAAAAGATAAAGAGACCAAATCAAATCTTCCACGGTTCTAGTTCCATGGAATTTCTATAGGCATCACGCGTACATGTTGGACTTTTATTGATTCTATAATTCACCTAACACCAAATATTCCAGAATAATTAATTTTAAGTGGAATAGGACAATTTAAACCTAATGGAGTTGCATCAAAGTGGTATTGAAATAAAACTGTGAGTGGCATGATCGCTGTAGAATCACAACAGCCCCTGTTAGGCATACAAATTTTTCCTGCCTCGAAGTATCTCGATACCATGTTAGACGTACGCAAGGAACTGGTGCTTGAAAGCATTATACTCCTAGTTTGCACTAATCCAGACTCCGTTTTAGCTAGGCGTGGTTGTAAGCTATTAACAGAGGGCTACAGCAAACTGAAATGTGCTAATCATCAGATCCGATGCAAACGAATGCATAAAGAAAAGAGAAACATATATAATTAGATTAATTTTTTCGTCAATGACCGGTCAATTGCAGACGAGTACCTTGTGACTAGAAATAAGAAGCAATTATTGACTGCATCGGCAACAAAAGACAGCACGTCAGTGTCAATGTAGCTGGGAGATGATGAAATTTGGGATCAACTTGCCTAAAGATCTTGGTGGGAGGAATGGCCTTCGACTAGTTTCTTCTCTTCTTCAAAATTTTCAGAAAATGGACAAGAACTGCAGGACCAGAAATATAGCAGACTGCAGTAGGTGAGCCCCTCGCCCTAAGTCCTGTAGAAAGAGAGATTTCCCGTGCTTGGAACATCCATAGCCATCGAATGTGATGAGTTTTGTTGATATGTGTATAAAACTACAAAAGAGATAGAAAAAAAAAAGACCATAAGAAAGCTCAGAGATGGTCCCATGCTTTTATAGATGTTAGAAAGAATCTTCTAGGGACTGGCCACCTATAAATGGATAGCTCTGATGAGCTTAATCACTGGATTAGGCAATAGTTGTGATAAAGCTCTTTTTAAATAGAACGATAAACTTGGACTGATTTGAAAAAAGTTTCAAATAAATCAGTAGCTACCAGTTAAGCCTTTGGATAAAAATATTAAAAAAATAATTCTAAAATTATAGCCATATTTTTATGATATTTTGAAATTTTAGCAGTGGTGTCATATGTTTATTAGATTGCTTGTTACTTTCTTATTTAAGATGATTCAAGATGTACTGTAAACTTAACTTGATGTTAAACGCCATGAAAATAAATTTACTTAAAATTTTAATTATCTTAATTTTTATAAAGCTTTCTTTCTAATTAATATACACTAAGTCAAGGGTGTTACACACGATCATGAGTCCTACGTCTTGTGGTAGGAGACAAGCTGTTTCTACTTGTCCTTTTTCTATTGTTTTTTAATATTGAGAAGGATTGGAATCCTATCTGACTCCATTTCAATAAGAGAATGATAGTTGTCGTCCAAAAAAAAAGGGGACCCAAATACAAGTGCAATAAAAAAAAATTGTGTTTCCGTCGATGACCAGTATCTCTTGCTAAAACGAGAGAGTATTAGAACATATTGCAACAGTGACCTACTATGTTTTCTCTTTTGTATTCTAATTTAGGTCGTGGCACCTGCTGAAGAAGTCTACTGGCCGAATTGCTAAGTATCTGGTAGTGAATCGAGAGATCTAGGTTATGTCCTCTCACTCTGATAACCTGGGCCCTAATTCTGGACAAACAATTGAAAGAAGCATTCAGGATTATGCAGTTGCACTCCATTCACGTACCTGCCTGCAAGGTTGATCTATCGAGGAAAGTGATGCCTGCTATAGGAGTTGTGAACTGGCTAGTTTTATTGAGTCCAGATCGAAAGCTGTGTCTTTACGGAGTACTGGATTTCATGGCATTGGAGCAAGGCAAATGGGATGGTTCAACTTGGACTCGAGGAATTGATGCAACGAGAATTTCATCTAACCTTTCTTCCCTTGGTAGGTAGGAGCTGTTCCTTTTGCAAACTTAACAGGAGTTGCAAGATTGGCATAATCTAGTCGGAGATAGAATACATGATTTCCATCAAAAAAGTGAGAGCAGTAAACTTGTTGATCTCCGGACGACCTGACAAATTGTAGTTTCAAAGCAATTTCCAGACGGCCCTTTTTGTTTTTTTTTTTTGCTTGCTAATTCTCTAAGGCTAGTGTAGGCATGTGTATTGCATGTGGAAGACTGATTTATTTTTGATTAACCAGACAGCTCAACCATACGCCAGCCACCCAGCTTATATAATTTTATAGTAATACATTTATAATACACACACGTAAATAATTTAGTTGATGAGTTAGCCCAAGCTTGTTTATAATTGAATTTTTCAACTTAGTCAAAATAATTTTAAGTTAGTTTGATTTGCAAGTTTGCAAGCACTCAGTTTGTCTCAGCATCAGATTAAAATTATTTGTTTAATTAAATATCAAAAAACCATCCCGGATGATCTAGTAGATACTTTCTACGATCAAACAATGGGAGCCTTTAAGTTTGAAGAAGAGGAAGGTAGTGCCAATCCTTTAGCGCTTGACAAGGTTTCCAAAAAGCAGTCTTATCAGGCCTGAGGTTCTTGACCACGTATGAGATACGTGTGCTATCGAAAGGTCCAGTGCACCTAATTTGGCACCACGTACGACTAAGTGACAAAGTTACTTTGATGATTTCCACACAATTTCCAAACCTCATGCGACTCCCAGACCGCGTACTTTTCGTGATTTCCAAGCGATTTCCAAACCTCGTGCCACTAAGTCACAAAGTTGCTTATGTCGTTGCCGAGTTATTTCCAAGCCTATAGGCTCTAGACTTTGCAGGCCCTATTGCATATTTTCGAGAGCTGTTATATTTTCTTAGACTGCACGTCGAAAATTATATAATTTATAAGGAGCCTTGCAGAGCCTTCTATCAGCCAATCCTGATAAATATTAGTAGCAGTTCAAAATAGAAAGAAGTATGTTTTTTTTTTTATATATATATTTTTTATGTGATAAATTAAAACGATGTTACGGTGTAAAGGGATCCAGGGGCATTGTCATTTAGGAGTTGGTAGCCATATTTTTGATGGTTTTGAAACATGATTCTAAGAATAAGGTGGTAGACAAGGTTCACATTTGAAAGAAATTGTTACTAGACATTTTACTTTCATCTTAAATGTTATCTTAAAAATGGCCAAAGATGTTGGAAACCTAGTTGATAGAGAGCTTAAGGATGCTACCAAGTAAGTAATGACAATCAATGATAATCTTATTTTAAAGAGTATATTAGAGTAACTAATGGTACCCATATATTAGTAAAGGTTTCACCATCCAAACAAACAGTATATATGGGCCAAAAAAATGTTTGCATGCAAGATATTATGACATTATGATATATTTCACCTCTATTTGAGCTACGTGATGGGGTACTACACATGATACATGTATCTTTTCAAAGGCTCTTTACAGAGAAGGTCTTTAATTTCTATGTCCATCTAGAAGTATATATTTTATTCAAGTGCTTAATTATAGTATACATTGTAATAGTCCAAAATTAGTTCTACATAGGATGAAAAAGAAAAGTTTGAAAAGCTTATAACTCAAGTTCACCTACTACCGATTAACTTGCACTCAAGTTTTTAAGGCTATATGGTTTCGGCTTGGTAATAGGTTAATTGGACTAGTAGATGGACTTGGGGCACTACAACATTCAAAATAACTTTAAAGTCGAAGTAAGGGAGCCAAGATGAAGAGATTACTAGAACTTCGAATGGTTCAATATATCTGGGCCAAGGATGCCTTTAATTCCGAATCTAACGATTTATTTAGTAGTGATCACCCACTTGAAATTCCAACTCACTTGCCTCCTCATATTTGCATAACTCTTTTGTCTACTTTGATCAGCGAGAAGATGCTTTCTAATATGCTAAATCTTTTATACTATTTGCTGTACTATCTCTACTCCTAATAATTTTTTTTCATCCACATCATCCCAGCATTCTATCGATGACTATCTAGATCAAAGGAAGGTAGATGCCCTATTTCAGCTGCTCTTGTGTAGTAGTGTTCGATTGCTGGCTAGCCACACTGGCATTATCCAGGGCAATTAAGGAAGTTAAGAAGGAAGATCCCTGACTCATTGGACCTTGCAATGGCATCATACCCCAGCATCAACACCTCTTCAGCTTGGTAGGATGCGATAGGTGTCTAGGAGTTCTTGCCGCTGCACTGCACAAAAACCGGCCATATGCCAAGAAGAAGGCTGCATTAGCCTACTTACCAACAGTGGAAGGAATTTCGATCGGCTATGAGGACGTTTGGAAACTGTGAAGAAGGGGAGGAGGGTGTTAGGACATTAGGATTGGAGCTATTCCCTTGAGTCAAGAATACTCGATCCCCTATTCGAAAGGATTGAATCGAATCAAGCGTTCAATTAAGACCTGAAATAACTATTCTAGCTTAAGATAACTATTCTAGATAATTCTCCTAAAAGCTTGGAATCAAATTAAACACCAACTTAAGGCTTAGTAGTACGCTTATTAATGGACCCAATTATAAAATCCTAACCTAAACATGTAGAATATGTTTAACTCGAGATGATAGGTGCCTTTACCATGTTCCTAGGAAGGAGCTTTAGGCCTGATAATATTAATTTCATTAGACTAATGGAAGGAAAATTTAAATTAACAAAAAATAAAATGGCTATGTCCTGATTAAGCCTAACTTATATGATAGGTCTCGAGGAAAGGACTCAGAATTAGGTAGGGGATTGCCACTTGCATTCCTTAGGTAAGTAATGATTGGCCATTTTTAGCATTTATCATGTTTTAATAAATTAAATATTTATAACCCTTGTGATGATTAAATTATGATTATTACTTGATTATGTGCATTGTCTATTTTGCCATATATGTATCCTGATATTTATTATTTATGATTTATGAAGAATTGATATAAAATGTTGAGATGATGGCTTAATGCATAAGATTGATAAGAGATGATAAGATTGAATCTTAAAGCTTCTAAACCTGACTATACTGGATGACTATGGATCCCACCGGTGAGGGTTAAACACTGGTTAATACCCGTGCCAATGAGGATATGCATTGGTATGGATCTCACTAGTGGAGGTTAAATGCTGGTAATACCCATGATATTAGGGGATATACATTGGTTAGGATCTTGTTTGTGGGGATGAAACGCTAGCAAGATGATTTAAGCATAGTAGGATTAGAAGTCATACCATAATAAGAACTAAGATTGTAAAAAATAAGTTTATTTGTAATAACTATTAAATTTCATTTGCTTATATAAAACAAACATGTTGATATTATACTATATTTTCTAGATGGCTAATAAGTACTTACTGAGTTGTGAAGCTCATTATTATTTCATTTTTTCTTTTTTAGATTATGCTTAGTAGCTGTGTAGCGATACAATTGGAAGAGTGCTTAGATGTTTGAGAAAAATATAGAATTTAATATGTTAGTTTTTGTTGAAATCTAGTATTGAAATGGTGGTTTTGTAACTAAGTTTTTTATTTACTTGAGTATCTTTCAAATTTTATAAGTAGAACTTTTATACCGTTGTGTTGTACTATCATGAGAAATGGCTTACATTTTTGTAAGGAACTCCTTTATAAGTATGCAGTGGTTATCGTAACTCTCAGCTTGAATTTGGGGTTTGGAGTGTGACATACATAGATTTTAAGTTTGATGCATAAATATAGTACATATGGATGCATCACGTTAGCACCATTTGATGGATGCAAAGTATCCTCACATGTAAAGATATATGGGGCCATATAAAAGAATAAGGTATCATCTACAAGATTTTAGATGTTGCAGTCAACCAAAGGGTGCATGAGATCTCTAATCATGTGCATTCTTGTCTCAAATATGCTATGGAGTAGACATTTGAATGTTAGAAGAGTAGATAGATAAAGAATTTTGAGTACAATGCTCAACTTTCCTTCCCTAAAATAAGTAAAAATTGTGATAGCTTCGATAGCTATTCATAACTTCATTAAAAATTAACAAATTAAAGATTTTGAATTCCAATCTTATGATAATGAGGATGTTCTCTCTCTTGATTATTTGCAAATTGGTGAACCATTGGAAGAATTGGATATGGGACAAAGTCAAACTTTTGATAACCATGAAATGAATATTTTGCATGATTGTATTGCTACTTATTTTTGGCATTGTTGACTCTTTATTTAGAATATTGTGCTTATAAAATGAATAATGAGAAATGCTACTAAATTTTTACGTTGTTATTATGGTTGTGGATATATAAAAAAATTATATTATCATTTTATATGTAGGTGAACAAATTTAAATATCTTTATTGCTACTGAAACCTAGAGCTATTTAGATATTCTTATGCACTTGATAATCACCCCTTAAAAAAAATATATTAGTTAGCATAATAATTATATCAAAATAAAAATATTAAAATACAATTTAAGAATACTTTATAATAACAACATTTGATTCATATAATACAAAATAATTCAATAACAATTCATATATATATTATAGTATTAGTATATTATATTAGTATTATATAAAAATAAATATTAATATTATTATAATAATATGATCAAAAACTATTATAATATAGTATAATAACATAATATTATAGTATAATCATCATCATATTTTCTTATATCATAACATTATTATAATATAATATCATAATAATTTATATATTTAATATAGTTTTCAATAATGGTTTCTGATAATACAAATAGTTAGCAGTTGAAAGTAGTCTGTAATGTCTTTTATTATCATTTTACATTTAAAAGCACTTTTGTAACTTAGTTACTAAACAGATATTAAAGTTTTATAGTGTTTTAAAAATGTAGTTACTAAACAATCAATAGTTTTTATAAAAGTTCTACTTCTAAAAGTTTTAATTGGGTATGTTGTCAATTAGAATAACTAATGATCCAGTCTTTTTTAGATCTTATTTAGAAACACTTTTGGTGGGGCCAAAAGTGCTTTGGCAACACTTGAAAAGACTTTAGGGAGATAAAGAAGGTTTTGCTAAATTCTTTTAATCAACTTTTTAGCAGAAGTACTTCTACCTATTTGGTAGAAGATCCAATTTGTAGCCTAGAAGTAGCTCCCCAAGCTCATCAAAAACTATTTTTATTATCTTATGCCTAAATGAATTCAAAACATGAAAATACTCTGGTTTAATATTATGACATAATATAATATTATTAAAATATAATAAAATCTTATTATATTATAATACTATTATAACTAAATATAGATATGTATGATAAAATAAAATAATAAAATAATATTTTAATTTTATATAATACTATAATATAGTGTACTAGCGTAATATTATTATACTATATTAATACTATATAGCTATGTATCATTATTATATTACAAAATTATATAAAATAATATAATATTTTATTGTAAAATTATATTCTTATAATATATTACAATATAATAATATAATTTATTATAACATGCTTAGAATAATTTATAATAATAGATTTCAATGATGTAGTTAGTTAGATATTTAAAAGTATGATGCAATGTCTTATTATTATTTCTCATTTTAAAGTTGCTAAGTAGATATTTTTATAGCATTTTGAAAATGCAATTACCAATCAATAAATAACTTTTTATAAAAGTTCTACTTTCAAAAGCGGATAATTACATCAGGAGTATACGATCTTATTTGGGATTTTAAATTAAGTCTTTATACTATTTTTTTTTTCAATTAAGCACATCAACTTATATAAGTTTTCAATCAAGTATTTTTTTTGATAACTCTTAATGATAACTTGACGGATTGCATGACAGTCATTAACAATGACTTGAGTATACTAACTTTCAAAATTTTTTTCAATTGGGTACATCAACTCATAAAATTTTTTAATCAAATTCAGAAGAATATGGGCAGAAGAATAACAAGAGCTATCCTTTGATATATTTTAACAACTAGCTCTATGTGGCAGAGCCAAATAGCCTTTGGAGAGTCACATGTTTGCCCTATACTAGAAGAGGGCAATTTTTTTTTTGGTTGAGAGATACGTTGGTAACACATCAACAAATCTATAATATTAAAAAAAAGGTATATACTTAAGGTGTAATTTTCTCATTAATTCATTCATTATTAGTTGAGCAACTAGAAAGTCACTATTTCACCGCTTAATCTTTCATGCATGTGATTTTTGTGTACAAATAGATGATCATATTTCTCCTTTGCATTATTGTATATAGAATTTTATTATAAAAATTTTTTATTGATTAGTTTGTCATGCATTTATGAGAAATACTACCTAAACTTAAACAATTATACTTAATTAAAAATTTTTATAAGTTGGTATATTTAATTAAAAACTTTTATCAGTTGGTGTATTTAATAAGAAAAATACACTCAAATTATCGCTGATAGCCATTATATGGTTTATCAAGTTATCGTTGATAGCTATTAAAAATATACTTAATTAAAAAACTTGTATGAGTTGGTATACTCAATTGAAAAAAAAAAAGTATAAAGATTTAATTAAAAATTTTGAAATAAATTCATGTACTCCTAGTGTAATTATCCCCTTTCAAAAACTATTGTCAAAAGCTTTATTACTATTATAGCTCACTGAGCCAAACATAGCCTTAAGTAATGTCGATATATCAACCTAATTGATTCAATTTTTGTAGAAATAGAGTAACTGCTTTTTCTTGAGGCCTCTTGCCTTTGTTATAGCATTTTTTAGCATTTATTCAAATTATTTGATTCATCATAGTATATTTTAGCATCTTCATATGATTAAATCCCTTGCAATCCGTTAGTTGCAAGATGAGGATTGGGCACATAAGGAATTGGGATACTAACCTAATCTAATATAATAAAGTTGAGAAGGTAACCTTCTCTTTCCTTCTTTGTCATGTGTCCAATCTTGTTAATAACTTTTAATGCAGGCTTCTCTTCCTTATTTGCATAAACATTCTCATCCTTTTTTCTAACTAAGAAGGTAACCCTTCTCTTCCCTTCTTTGCTATGTATCCAACCTTATTAATGATTTTTAATATAACCTTCTCTTTCTTCTTTAACTTTTTTTTTTAATTTTAAAAACACTCTTATTTCTTGAATTAAAAAATTTTATCTCTACGTTGATCGAGTTGTTTTTACTAAAATTTATGTTACATCTCCCGTTTAGATAACTATTGAGTTACGGCAATCCATTTAGATTTAGTATAGGTACATTATATTTTAGTACACATAAAAAAAAAAAAAAAAGCCAAAAAACAAAGATAAGTTGGAAAATAAATAGTAATTATATTTTATATTATTTTATAAAACGACATATTAATTTATAAAATTGATCTATAAATAATATTCCTAAAATTTATAATTTCATGTGTCTTATTTTACCATTAAAATTTAAATCAAAGCACTCTCGTGCGAACGTCGAACGCCCGCACATGGGTGACTCGAGTGGCTGCGATCTGCAGTATCTTGGGATAGTCTTCGTTGCTCGTGAACTCGGAAAAGAGCAAAGGCCCAGTCAATATTGCCGGGCGGAATTAGTCCAAAAAGCTGAGATTATGCTGGCAAGAGCCAATCCAGGCAACCCTACACGACTGGTAGAAGAATTTTTATAAGTAGGAGACGAGTCGAAGGATCATCGCTCCGCGAAAGAACGAGGAAGGAGGGTTGTCAAAAGAGAAAGAACGATGCTTTTCAGAGCATTTTCGATCCTGTTGGTAGTCCTCTGCAGTTTAATCGTCCAGCCCAGCATGGCTGCGAGGGATCTTGCCCATGATACCCAAACCAGTAAGCCTCATCCTACGTTTGCTTTCTTTCTTCAACCCTCATTTATCTTTTCTTTCTTATTTTTTTTTTTTCACATCAATTTATTATGTTTTATTTCTAGGAACTCACTAGTTTAATACTAAAATTTGAAACAAATTCATCACAGCAGAGATGTTATTGTTTTTCTAATCGGCATGACCAAAAGGTGATGCTTCAAATAGAAAGCACAGTTCGCATGGTAATCCAGACTTGCACAACAACAATGGTGACATATATGAGATTGAAATTTCTTATTGATCTAGTGTGGGAGATGTGTACGCTTATCGATTGCATCATGAGGGCCACGCTCGATGTAATTAGAACTCGTTTTTCATCTCACAATTTTCTTTTTTTTTCTTCTTTAATTAAAATGATTTCAGTGGTTGCAGCATGTGCCCACGCTTAATTTAATCAGAACCCCGTTTAGTCTCGCAATTTTCTTTCTTTTTTTTTTTTTCTTTTTAAAGTATATTCCTTTCTTTTAATTAGTATGATATTTCTTTTCATAATCTTATTTCATTATAAAAAATTTATCTCATATTTGATACAGTAATGACAGGACATCCATACATACAAAAAGTTTCAGGCTGCATGATATGGATGAGACAAGTTCAGTGTGTTGAAATTGATGTGGTGGAATGTTGAATTACGAACTAGCATGGTGAACTTCTATGCTCAAAATTGTTGCCTTCTTTCTAGAAGAGGCTTGAGATCAATTTGAGAGTGACAATTTTAAGAGAGTTGAGCTTGTATATGATCAAGCCTAGTTTGAAATGCCAGCTTGATTTGTTTATCAATACTTGAAGCTAAATGTCGAACCAACACGAACATGAACAAAATAATTAGTCGAATCAAATTAAACTTGAATCAAGATTGATTTAAGTTTAGATTAATATTTGATTGGTTGAATAAATAAACATGCTTATTAAATTCATAATCTAGTAATCCATTGTTTAACCATCAAGCTATCTATCTATCAATACATACTTGTACATAAACATGCATTCATAATTTACATATATATGCATACACATATATATTGATCTCCTGTAATACCTTATGGAGTCTAACTAGATCAAGTTGAACCAATCTTGGCTCATTTTAAAATTAATTTTGAGCTTATTTAGCTGATTCAAAGTTGTGATTTGAGTCTTTCTTAAGCTAAATCTCTGTCCAAGCTAAACCTGATTAGTTAATTTGACATTGTTATCAACAACTTAACCTACCACTTGGTTAAAATGGTCTAATGTGAATCAAGCTTTCTTAGTTTCCTTTCTAGGTCAGTATTACCTTCCTTAAAATAGTGACAAAAGCTTACCTTCACCGTAACCTTGATCATATTTATTGTTGAGGATAAAGAATGCTGCTGTAATGTTATAAAATTTAATTTTTATTTTAATTTTTTTTTTAAATAATTTGGTTCAATTCAGGGGTTAATTTGGACATAATTTGTTAAGTCGTTGTGCAGAAGTCGGTGCCCGAAGGTCTATGAATGCTGTGCCCGCTTCTAGAAAATTTTTCCCTTATTCTACGACAGGGGAGTCTCCTCCATGCGCGCCGCCAGGCGTGCGCGTGACGCCGCTACCGTATTGCAGTCCACCACCGCCAGTATCTCGTCCATGAAGCAAGCGCTACCGATGCCACCCTTCCGTCCCATGCCTTCCACCTGCACTTTGTTTATTCTAGTATTTTGGGTGGGCTACCAACTGATCCGTGGTCGCACATACCATCTCAACTTTGTATCGATGCATGCACTAAATAAGCAGCCCAAAGCATATATGTCGGGTCTGGGCTTGTTCGGCTTGCACCCAGAGCATTGTAACGTCCTTCTTTGCAATGTATTCATATTTCTAGTGCCCATCCACTGTTACTGTTATTGTACTATGAACTTTGACTCAACATCATCATCCCACCATTGAAACTTGTATCATATTTTTCTCTTCTACTCTTTTTCTTTTTTTTTTTTATTTTAATTTTTGAGAAATCCATCAATGTTGCTAAAAAAAAAGTATGGCAAATTCAAATAGGTGCATTGAAAGAAATCAAGTATCATAAGACAAGCAGCAGCAATAACAATGGCAATAAATAGCGAAAATCCTTATGAAGTACAACATCAAACAAGCAGGTCCACACAAAGACTAAAATAAAATTAGTATTAAAACTAGCAAAACATACAAACCATAAAGCTGTATTCAATTTAAAAGATTTATCTTGCATGAAGCAGGCACCACCAATTAGAATAATAATCAGTTTTTTTTTTTTTTTTTTTTTTCCTATGGAGAACGAACCTCATGATTTGAGGCATGGGATACTCTACAATTAGATGAAGTGAAATCTCTAGGTGTAGGTATTTTTAGCTTTTTTAGTCCTCTTGTACTTTGCTCCATTCCTATTCACATAATGGCAAATGCAGCAATTTCAGCCAGCTTTCTTAAGTGGTTGGATCAAACAGTTGGAAGCTTTATTTGAAGTTATGAATATAGAAGCCGATCTATACATATTGTAGCGAGGGAGAAAATCTGTTTGCCTTAAAAATAAGGAAAGACTTGGCATTCCAAATCTTGCCAAATCTTGAGCTCTGGAGACAAGCTCTGTTCAGTAAGATTGCTGGCAGACTATGTTTATACCCATCTTGTTTGATGTCTCGAATCTTTTACTCAAAGTATAAATTCCCTAAGAGTTGGTTGAATTATACTGCACCTAGACATTCTTCAAGCATATGGAAGGAGATCTCTAGAGTTACTCGCTATGTCTCTAGTAACTTTACCTAGTCTGTGGGAAATGGTACTTACAATTTTAACTGATTCCCAGCCTTGGTTTGATTTCTTAGCTTTAAACCGAATGGTGCTTCCTTATAATGCTCAATCTCTCTAGTAGTTTCCTTGAGTTTCAAGCTTGCTGAATGAAAGTCGAGAATGGAATTCTATACATAGATCATTAATACACCAGTTGAAGGAATCAACCAGCAAAAGATAGATTGGCCTGGGGGTGTAACTTTCTTTCAGAGGTATCTATCAAAAAGGCGTATCTTTCCATTGTGTTAGATACTTATGATCTGGTAAATTCCACAAACTCATGGATTTGGAAGAGGTTAGCACAACCTCAAGCTTTATTTTTTATGTGGAAGCTAGTAAAGGAGGGACTTCCAATAGTTGCAAGGCTCTCTGGTTGGATTCCTTCAATTACTCCAGTCTGTTGCAGATATCAGAGGGAGATGGAGATAGAAGATCACCTCTTTCTTAATTGTCTATAGCCAAAGAAGTATGGGAGTGAGTTGGGGTTGCAGGCAATTTTCGCTTCCAGCCATTGCACCAGGTGCTATCATTCCTGACTGTTACCCCTATGGATTCCAGAATGTGTTTGGCTCAATCTATTATGATCTATTTTTATTGTGGGGTTACTGAAATGCTAGGAACAAAATATATATTTGAGAATATTCCTTTGAAACCACAATCTATTATTCATGAGCAGCTATGTTGGCACATGAATATGTTTTTTTCCACATTCAGGGATCTTTCCATTTGAATATTTGAGGTTATTTTTCACAGTCCTCTATGATCAATTCATACCCGAACTATTGATGATCAATTTCGATGGCTCTGTTAGATCTCATAGTGTAGGAGCAAGTTTTCTAGTTCGAAACGAGTGTGCGAGACCTCTTATGGTTTGTTCTTTTCCAATTCTAGTAGCTTCAGTACCTGCTGCAGAATTGTTTGCTGTTAGTGGGGAGCGACTAAAGCTATTGAGAGCTATCCATTGTCAAATTATATTTTAAAGGGGGATTTAGCTACTGTGATTGCTTGGTTGTCAGATGATTCTAAAAGTCTCTATCCTCTGCTTTGTAACTCGAAGAACCTCTTATCCACATCAAAGAAGCTGACCTGTTGTCATGCACCTCAGGAGGGTAATTAGGCTACATGCTACGTTATTAGAATTGCTCATACCTTGGCCACTCCCAAGATCTGGACAGACAATTTTGCACCCATATTAACTTGTTGGTAGAAGCTAATGCCCGAGGCACTGTGTTTTTTCAAGTTTGATTTATCTTTGCAACCATAAAAAAAAAAAAAAAAGACTCTACTTTCAAATGCCTTATTCAAGTCCACTGTTAACCAGATGAACTAGCGGTCTAGTCCCTTTAAAGTCAGTTTGAAAGCACTTTTGAAAGGACCAAAAGTGATTTTTTAGACCAAAAGCACTTGGGAGAGAAAAAAAAAGAAAAAAAAAGAAAAAAAAAAAAAAGGAGGTATTTGATAAATTCTTCAAATCAACTTTGCTAGAATTGTTGATTTGGCAAAAGCTTCAATTTAGACTTTCTAGCTGGAAGCGTTTCATTGCTTACCCCTATTGAAAAATTATTTCATAGTAACTTAAAGATGAGTTTGAAATATAAAAATAGTCATATTTAATATTATAATATAATATAATAGTTAATATTATTTATATAATATTATTATAACTATAATATAACTACATAGTATAAAATAAGATAATATTATAATATTATCTTATTTTATAAAATAATAAATAACTTTCATAATAGCTTTACTTTCAAAAACTACTATCAAAACTCAACCTACCACAAGCTTTATTGCCAACATTTATGAGCAAAATAGGGCCTTAAATAATGTCAATATATCAGCCTAATTTATTTTATTTTTGTAGAAATAAATAATAACCACTTTTTCTTTGCACCTCTTGTCTCTCTTACATTATGTGAGCATTTTTTTTTCAGCATGTATTTGAATTATCATCGTATTTTCTGGCATCTTGGTATGATTGAATCCCCTACCATCCATCAGTTGCAAGATGAGGAGGATAGGGTATGTGAGGAACTGGGATGCCAATTAAATGTATCGTCGAACCAACCAAGCTGTCCGCTATTAGTGGTTGCGATCTCCGCTCCGCAGCATATCTTGGAATAGCCTTCATTCCTTGTTATCTCGGACCCAGTGAGCGCTGCCGATCGGAACGAGTCCATAAAGAAAATTTGGTAGGCACCCTTTTGTTATGGACGATCTATAGAGATGGACCATCGCAAAATGTGAGGCTCTTATTGCATTGTAGGAGACGAGTCGAAAGAACATTGCACCTCGGAGGAACGAGGAAGGGGCGTTATCAAAAGAAAAAGAAGGATGCGTTTTAGAGCATTTTTTCATCCTTTCAGTAGTCCTCTACAGTTTAATCATCCAGCCAAATATGGCTTCATGGAAGCTTGCCCATCATACCCAAACCAGTGAGCCTCATCTTATGTTTGCTTTCTTCGACCCTCATTTATCTTTTCTTTCTTTCTTTTCTTTTCTTTTCTTTTTTTTTTTTAACTTTTACTTCCTTTTTTTTCTTCTTTGTATCAATTTGTTCTGTTTTATTTTTAGGAACTCACAAATTTGATACTAAAATTTGAAACAAATTCATCACAGCGGAGATGTTATTCTTTTTCTAAAGTTACGATCCAAAAGGTTATACTTCAAATACAAGAAGGGCCAAAAATACAGAACTTCTTGCACAATTAACATCGCAGTCGAGACTTTTACATAGATGGGATTGAAATTTTCAATTGAACTAGCGTGCGAGATAGATGTGTACACTTAACTGATTGCAGCGTGCTGCCATGCTTGATGTAATTGGAACTCCTTTTGATCTCACGATTTTCTTCTCTCTTTAATTGCAATGGTCTCACTGATTTTGCAGCATGTGGCCATGCTTAATGTGATCAGAACTCCTTTTTGGTCTCACAATCTTCTTCTTTTTATTAAAAAAATACATTGCTTTCTTTAATTAGTATGGCATTTTTTTGGGCAATGTAATATTCCATGCAGATAAAATGTTCTAAGCTACGTGATATGGATAACACAAGCATAATATGTTGAAATTGCTGCAGTTGAATGTTGAATTGCCACAAGCATGGTGCGGTTCTATGCACAAAATTGTTGCTTTCTTTTAGAAAGAGGAACAGTCTTGAGATCAATTAGGCTTATGGGCCATAAAATTAGATATATTTAGGATAATATTTCATAATGCATATTATTTCTAAATCATATAATATTAGTAGATGAAACTAAAGTTGGAGTTAATCGTAAGCTAGAATTATAACAAAATACATTAAGATTTAAAGGTTTTAGATTAAACAGGACAAAGACAAAATATATGAAATTCAATTTTAATGTAATTAGAAATAAAGATGAATATAGAGCACAAATTAAAGATCACAAAGTTACTAAAAATGATCATTTTTTATATTTAGCATCGATTATTCATAAGAAAAGAGAGATTGAGGATGATATTATCCATATGATTAATGCAGGTTGAATAAAATGGATAAGTGCAATTAGAATATAATGTAATCGTAGAATGCCTGGCAAGTTGAAAAAAAAGTTTTATAAATAGCCATAAGACCATCTATGCTTTATGGCACAGAATGTTGGGTAGTTAAAAAAATATACGTACATAAGATGAATGTAGCAGAAATGAGAATGTTAAAATGGATATGTAGTAATATAAGAAATAATAGAATAAGAAATAAAACCATTTGTAAAAAGATAAAGGTAGCCCAATTAAGGATAAATTAAGGGAAGGAAGACTTAAATAGTTTGGATATGTGCAACGTAAACCTAAATATGCACTTGTGCAGAAGAGTAACTTGATATATGTAGAGGAAAAAAAGATAGAGGTAGATAGAAAATCACATGGGAGGAAGTAATAAAAAAATACTTAGAATTTTTGCATCCTATAAAAAATGACTTAGAACAGAGTTGAATAGAAAAAAAGATTTATGTAGCTGACTTCAACTAATTTGGGATTAAAGTTTTGTTGTTATTGTTGTTGTTGTTATTAATAGTGATAATTCTAAGAGAATTGAGCTTGCATATGATCAAGCTTAGTATGGAATTCAAGTTTGATTTGCTTGCCAATAATTCAAGCTAAATTTTGAACCAAACTTAAACTTGAACATAATTGATTGGATCAATTTAAACTTGAATCAAGCTCAAATATTTAATTTATTAAATAAATAAATATGCTGATCAAAGTCCAAATCTAATTATCTATTATCTATCCATCCATCTACCAATACATGTATTCATTATATATATATACATATATATGCATACACATATACAGACATCCATACATGCATATGCATACACAAACACATATACAGAAGGAGATACATATATATACATATAGATATTCTCTAATCTTTTGGAGTCTAACTAGATCAAGGTGGACCAATCTCGGCTCAACTTAAAATTAATTTTGAGATTATTTTGCTGATTTAGAGCTATAATCTAGGCCTTTCTTATGCTGAAGTTCAATCGAAGCCTAACCTGATCAATTGGTTTGACATCCCTATTGACAACACATCCTATCGCTAGGTTGAAATGGTCCAATGTGAATCAGGCTTCTTTGCCTCCCTGCTAGACTAGTGTTATCTTCCAAAGTGGTTTAAAATGGAGACAAGAGCCTATTCTTGCCGTATCCTCGATCAATTTTGTTGTTGAGGAAAAAGAATGACACAAAGGTAGATTTTGGTGAATGCTAGTGTAACATTATAAAATTTGATCGTTATCTTAAAAAATTTTGAATAGTCTTGTTAGTAAGTAAAAATACATATATATAATTTGCGATTGGTTGGGTAGAATTTGATGTTTTGTGGTCACATGTTTACTATCGTTACTTTATATGGATACGTGGACTAAATAAGCAACCTAAAGCATATGTTAGGTCTGAACAGGTTCGACTTGCACCGAGAGCTACATCCATGCAACATCTTTATATTTTGCATCAACTATTATTGTTATTGTACCAATGACTTATGGCTTCTGTCTATATAATCAACAGCATCATCTCGCCATGAAAAGAAGTTGTGCTTATTTTTTTTTCATTTAGAGTCTTTTTCAATTTTTATTTTTCATATTTTTTTGAGAAATCCATCAATGTTGCACAACAAAGTATGGCAAATCCAAACTAGCGCATCGAAAGAAATCAAATATCATAGGACAAGCAACAATAACAACAACAATAATAAATGATGATAACCCTTAAAAACTATGCCCAAAACAAGTAGGTCCACACAAAGATTAAAATAAAATTAATTTTAAAACTTATATGAACTAATTTCCAACCAAATCAATGTGCTCTCCAAATTATATCCATGATATTAAAGCAGTATCAATTTAAAAGATTAATCTTGCATGAAACAGGCACCGCCAGTTACAATTGTAATTAATTGTTTCTTCACGTGGAGAGCCAACCTCATAATTTGAGGCATAGGATACCCAACAATTGGATGAAGTGAAATCTCTAAGTATAGGTATTTTTATCTTTGTTTCTTGGGCATCCTCCATGGCCTCAAATGTTTGATCTTCCCCATCACAGTCCTTTGAGAAAGAGTTTTATGCCCTGCATCCATGGCAGAGGATGACACTTTCCATCACAATTATAACATAACCCCTTATCCCTCCTTATATTCTATTGGTGAAAGCCACTTGATGGCAGAGAAGAGACTTTCTTGCTCCAACACTTTTAGGCACAAATTTATTGTTCTCCCCATTATTATTTTTTTCTTTCTAGTTTCCCTTAATTATATACCAAGGCCAGCTTTTCTTCTGGTAGACAAGCCAATCGTATTGCTGCTTTCAAAATTTCAGTATGAAACAATTGCACATTCCAAATCTAGTCCTTCCACCCATCAAGACAACAGCTGATTGAAAAATTCTTCAGTTATATATATATATATATCCTCTACAGTTTGCAAACCACTAAAATTCTGGCAGATACTCTTTGAATGCAAAGTATGTTGCAAATTAGCAAGAGACCCTACACAACACAATCTTCATATTCTATCAACCCAATAGAGGTGTTGAGTGCTGCCGCCAATTTATGCCATGTTTTATGTGGATGAAATTTTTGGAACTTTTCCTTTCTACATGAAAAGAGGCTATAACTAACTTCTGCCCCATTATTGGTATGCGGTGACCATTTTCTTTGAATCTTTGGAAATATTCCAATCTCACTGCACAAATTTGAATATCACTACACAAATTTGAATTAGTTCTCCGGATCCACTAAAAGATGGGCATTATTCTCAATCAAAGCTTGACGGTTGATAGACGTCTAAATGAAGTTTCTTGTTGATTCCTTAGTAAACTTTGCTAATCAAGGGTTGATAATTTCTGTCAAATTTCTCCAAGCCTTTCACCAAACTGTGTTTTGAGTCGCTTGAAATTGCCAAATATTCTCTACCCACTTGGTTAATTGAGTCCCTTCGGTCATATCCCGAACCACTTTCTCTCGTAATAAAATAATGCGATCGTATTTCTTTATTTCAAAGGAGATAATAAGTGAACAATATAAATCCACTTGGCCGAAGAAAATAACCAGAGAAAAAATAGCATTTACAAGAAAAGATATAAAAATACATAGACCGGCCCCAACCTACTATTTCATGCATAATAATAATAGTTGGAAAACCATGACAAAAACTCAAGTAGTTAAAATGAGATTAATAAAATAAGAAAGCTATTAAGAAGGTATTCGAGGCACAAGAATAAGGCATCCATAGTCAAAAAGCCTACTCTTTTCGCAAAGAGAAGATAGGTGTAGATCATCAGGAGAACTCAAGAATTGCACAATATGTAGATAAGATAAACCACATTATATAAAGGTCATGCAGAGAATGTGTGTGAGACTCTGTTTCCAAACTCAGTTTCGAAACCCATCGAAACAGAGAGGCCACGTTCCCCGTTTTGCCTCCTCTTCCGCTGTGATTTGATAGGATGGTGTGTGACGAAGGGATGTTAGGGTGCCACGAGGATGCTGAACATGTCTCGGCGGTGTTATCCCTTCATTTATTTAGGATCTATTTGAATTTTTAAAGGAGAAAAAAGTCGGATGAAGGATAAGAGAAAAAAAGTCGGATGAAGGATAAAGAATGAGAAAAAAAAAGAGTCAAAGGATTGCTATCTTCTTCATATTTAGAAAGAAGAAAAAAAAAAAAAAGAAAAGAATAATTTATATTTATCTTATTTGAGTGAAAAAAAGAATAAAAAGAAGGTAAAAAATTATATTTATAAAATTATAAATATACTATTGCTCTGAGAAAAATTCAAATCAATTGATAGGGATAAAATTAGAAAAATGAAACAAAAATTATAAACTTATTTTCGTCCTTATTCTTATTCCAATCTGAAGTAAAGAAATTTAATCTTTTTGAGAAAGAATAGAAGAAAATAAATAACCTTTATTTTCTTTTCCTTCTTTCTTTCCTTAGTCTTAAAGAAAGGTCTTTAAGATTGTCTCCCTTCTTTTCCTTTCCCTCTTCCATGTTAACCTCCATCCAAACCCTTAAAACTCTTTTGGAGTTATGGCAGCACTGCGTCCGATCTGATTCTACTGCCAGCTACTCCCTCCTTCCTTTGATATGAGCTGGTGTCATCTTGTGTGCGAGAAAGATTTTGCCAACCACTATGTCATGCCAAGCTGCCATCGTTGCCACTGCATGATTGCAAGAAGCCACCAGGTGGACTGTGTGATTCATATTTGTAATTAGTACGTGGAATTATGGACAGGAACTTGAAGTGTTGATATCTTCAGCAAGGAGCATGCAAGTGGTATCAGAGATGGTCACCATGAGTAAAAACATGGTCTAATTGTCTATCACAAGCAAGAACATGAAGAATGAATACATCTAACATTGAGACGTGTTGAGATTTTCCAATCACAAATAAAATCGTGGTTGTGTTTCCTTAATGCTGGAAAGATAGCATAATAACCATAAAAAGCAAGATAATTTATTGAAAAGTACTATTGATGAAAAAGACTATTACATGTGATATATGAGATATCACTTAAAATGAAATAGTTAATATTTGATAACATGTGAGATGTTTATGTATACATAGATTTACTTGAGCATCAGTTGGTAATTATGGTGTAATTTTCTTATTTTCATTGAGTTTGGCATTAATTTTGACTATTTTTAATATGTACAATAACTATATAGCTATATTGCTATGCGTAGGGTGAGTTCTTACTAAGCTATTTATTCATGCAATTCTATTGTTATCTTTTTTTAGAGCCACAGGAGACCTATAAGTCAAGCCATTAATGAAGATTCAAGTGAGAAAAATAATAACTAGATTATTGTGATAGTAAATATATAAAGGTGTAATTGAATAACTTTATTATTGCATTGATAAAATTCTTTATTTTAAAAATTAATAATGATATAATTATGTTATTTAAAAAATTATTAAAAATAGATCTTATACATTCTTCAAGCTACAATATGAGGGTGTACAACCGTGTCATGTTTCCAATCAAGAGCTAAGTTGGGATATGACATATGTTGTGTTGCTAGATGACTGCAATTGAGATTGACAAAAAAAAAAAAAAAAAAAAAAAAAAAAAAAGCAATTAATGTTAATTTTGGAGCCATAAAAAACTGGATCATGTCTTATTATTGTGAAATTTAGTGAATGGAAAGAAGCGAAGAGCTCAACAAAAGAAAAACATTGACATTATTTCTTCGGGCGCCGAGCAGTCTCGTCCAAAATAACAAGATATCCCATGGCTCGCGTTATTTTTCCACTTCTTATATTGTGCAACCCTAGTGCCACAAGAGTTGAAATTAAGGTATAATCTTCCGGTGGGGGACTTCTACCTTACAATGTCACGAGGACTTTCTTTCAGAGATAATAGGGGTTCCATATCTTGTTCCGAGATCTTGCATATATTTTGATGGTACATAGAACCATTTTTAAAGCAACTTCACCATGGAGGTCTGAGTGTAGTCCTAAACCTCATAATGATCGTAACGCTCTTGTTCAGTTGGCTGACAAGGAAACGAACTGAGACATTATATTTTTCAAAGTATTATGAAATTAAATAAAAAAACATTTACTTGAAGCTTTCACACAAGATCTTCATAACTCTACTAGATGTCTCATGTACCTTCAAAAACTTATGGTCTAGTGCTGCTATGAAGACCGTGCATCAGTCACACTAACCATAGCACAAAAGCTTTTCCTCTTCTCGAGCAAAAGACAAGAGAGAAGGAAAGAGCAAAACATGCGTGTTCTATTTTTGGGGTGCTTTTTTCTTTTTTTATAGTAAATCAATAACTCATACAATTCATTCTCTTATAGAAGAGTGAAGAGTCCAAGATAGACTCCTATCTATATCCTATCTATTTGATGATTTAAACTAAAATAAAATTTAAATAAATTAAACTTTGAATCAACAAACAAACAGAGAAAAGCTTTTTCTTTTCTCCATATATGGGCTTTAGGCTTGAGCTCAATTTGTCATGCCCGTCATGGGTGCATAATTAGGCCTAGCCATATCCAACATTTTCCACACACATGACGAGCACCAATAATCATTTTTCTCTCTTTCAAATCATCCCAATTGTTGAGTTTATACTTAGCTAATGGGTTGCACAACCACTGAGAGGGATGACAATTGAGTGCAGCGGGTACAGAAAAAGGTACCTCCATAAGCATATCCTTTAGAAAAATTTATATCCGTACCCACTAGAGGGTACAAAATTTTATTTTCATACTTGTAGGGATTACGTAAATCCATACCCATCTCATTTATTGTACCTACTCCATATCTACTCCGTACTCATCATCTGTACTCTATTTTATTCATTTCATTTTTTTTTCCTTCAAATTTTAATTTCAGGCCTAGGCCTACAGAAATTGTGGTTGCTTTCTTTTTTTCCCTTCAATTTTAGGCTAGATAAATGGGCCAGGTTCAAAAAAATTATGATATATGGCTGCCTATAAAATTTTTTATTAAAAAATTGTAACTACGTTAATAAATAAGAGTAATTAACTAAATTTACTAATATGTAAAATGAGTATGGGCTGAAGCAGAGCGTGGTAGGGTGGGGATATTTTTACATCCATACCCGCCCCATATCCTTGATGAATATTGCCATGTACTTCTATATCCATATATGTACCCATTTTTTTACTTTCATACCAATCTCAAATGAAGCGGAGGTGAGCAGGTACCCATGAATTCAAAGAAAATTGCCATCTTTAACCATTGAGTGCACTATATGTGGGAGCTCTGCACTAGGAACTTATTTAGAGCCAGTATAGAGACATCACCTCAATAATATAGTGTCTCATACATCCTAGATCATTTAATTACATTTGATTATCTTTAATCCCTCACAGGGCTATACTTAACCTCTTTTTTCTCTTAGCTTAATATTCACACTTATGTCAAAGTTCTTAAAAAAAATGACATAACAGCCTACCTTGAATATAAAAAGCATGAATGTGATGTCAAATGATCTTCCTTTTGCTTTCATACTATTTAGTTTGGAATTAATTGCTTTCTTAGTAGTGCCCCTTATGGCCTAGTGTTCCATGGCTTTAGGCAACATAACAAAGTAGCTAACATCAATTCCTCCTCTCATGATATAGTCAAGGGTCGAGAAGGATATATTTTGAAGTCATTTACTTTTATAAGACTCACACGATGGAGAAATAGAGATCTATTCTCTCACCTCATAGATCGGTCGAATAGCATATGTAGCATATGTAGTATGAAATACATGCTATGGTAGAGTATCTCTACCTAAGAGCATATGTCAAACTCTCTAAATACCATACAGATCTTAATCTAATTGCTCTTCAAGTGCCTAACCTAAATTCTTCATTTGCTCATCTTTCTAGGCACCAAAGTAGATATCACATGGCTTGACTTACAAGCATAATGGATATTAGGTTTGCCCATTGTCAATCTCCAAGTGTAACATTACATTGGACCTCATCTTATTGGGAGATTGACAGGCGTTATCATTGACCTAACCATATTCAAGAGTATACGATTTTTTCTCTTTGTAACATCATTTTGTTGTGGAGTACCAGAATATGTTAATTGTTTGCATATCCCTTTTTTCTCACACAATTGCTTGAATTGATCAGACAAATACTCTCTGCCTCTTTTAGTGTGAAGAGCCTTTATGTTCATCTCTTTTTGATTCTCAACTTTAGCCAAGAAGTGTTTGAAATAATCTAAGACTTCTAACTAATGAAACAACAAGTACACCGAATTATACCGCAAGTAATCATCTATAAATGTAAGGAAACAAGAGGTGTTATGGCATGTCCTCATACTATAGGCATGCAGATAGCTAAATAGATTAATTCTAATGGCTGTGATGCCCTGACAGCCTTTTCAAAAGGTTTTCTGCAGACTTTTCCTGCTAAACATGGTTCACAAATAGGTAGGCTGACTTTAGTGAAAGACCCTAATAGGCCTTTTCTAGCTAATCTATCCATTCTATCTTGTCTTATGTAACTAGTTTTGCATGCCATTTAATAGAATTAGACATAATATTCAAAGAAAATGTAACTAAAGAAATAGAATAATCATTTGAATTTAAAACCAAATCTATTACAATAGAATTATGGTTCAAATGACTATAGCCATAAAAGTTCCTATCTAAATAGATAGTTGAATTCCTTCAAAATGGAAAGAAAAACTTAACACCAAAAGTACTAGAACTAAAAGTAGATTACATTAAATACTAAGTGCATATAGTATATCATGCAACAATAGGTCACGTCCCATGCGCATCCTCAGTTGATAAGTGCCAATGCTAAGTACCTCTTCTTATACACCATCGCTCATAGTGGCTTAGTGGCTACCTACTAGTATTGAAAATAATCTACAAATCCTACTCAATCTTGAGTTACATATTTTATTGCTCCTATGTCTACAATCCAATAAGAGAAAAGATGAACAGTACATACATGTAAACTAACATAAGTAGGGAGAGAGTTAGGATATGCATTTACATTCTTCGACTTAGTGCAATCACGAGCGAAGTGACCCATGTTCTAGCAGTTATAGCACTTGACCTTATTCATATTTTTCTTGCCATGCTTGCCCCATGCAGTGCTTGGCTACTCCACCATCCTTGGGTCCTAGATTTTCTACTTTTCCATGACCTACTCTCTTTTACCATCCTTTGTGCTTAGGCCTACTTCCTTTGTGCTGTACAGCTTGAGCAACTAGTGTTGCACTATGATTTACATCTCTTCGCTTCACTTCAAGCTTGAGATTGTGTGCAATATCATTGAAGGTCTTAATACCCCTATTGTGTGTCAGCACTAATTTCACTTGGCCCCAAGAGGATTCAAGAAATGACCTAATATAATAGCTTGAACTTGCTATTCATCGATGAGATCATGACCAGCAACCTTTTTCACTAATCATTGAAGACATCACCCTAAGGTGCTCCACTATGGAATGTTTTGGGTTTAGGATATACTGATTGAACCTTAAGTTCAGGACTCATAGCTTAGTTGCTATCCTGCCTCCATATTTCAGCTTAAGCTGTTCTCACATTTTCTTAGCGGTCTAAAAGTTCCCACACTCCCCAATTAGGTTATCTTGCATGCGGCTCAACATAATAAAGCACGCACTTCTATCCTTCTTGTACCAATTTTGATGAGCTTTTTGGTCACAGTGATATTCGATGTTTGCCTTTCTATAGTTGGGCTCATGATGTTGGTTAGAGTTTTAAGTGCTTTCTTTTCAGTAAGAAGGTACTGTATTTTCTTATGCCATAATAGTAATTCTTTCTATTAAGTTTATCAGTTTCAATCAGATAGGCAATTGAGTTCTTGGAGGCCATTTCACTACATTTATTGTGTAAATATTAAATTGAGCACATATATCTTATATTTTATTCTAATCTTATTAGACCATAAAATTCTTTCTTATATATTAAGATAAAAAAAATTTATATTTAGATAATTATCATCTCTTAATAAGTAGGACAGAATAATCGATCAAGAATAAACACCCAAATCTACAACATCATCATCAAATGAAGCAATAAAAAATAATTAAGATACTACTCATTATTTTTCTCACAAAATAATATTGAAACAATTTATAAAATAACCATAAACATGTACCAATGTCTAATCTTTGTTCCTAACACACATTCGTTAATTGAATAGATATTTCCCTACATTCACCTCATAAGGAAGTGGGATTTAGGTCTAAAATTATAAATTAATAATTTATGTGCCCAAAAATGCATAAACTTGTAATTCTCATCAAAAAAATATACATACTATAAAAATAATCACATTATTAAAATTACTAATCCATGCGATTATGTAATAAGGTTATATATGTTTTAATTTTAGGTCCAAATTCACTTTAGTATTGTTACTCATTAGGTAAAACAACCCCACGCTCAGGTGATGCTAGCTCGCAACTGTCCAACACTTTTGCAGCCTAAACGAGCTAATTCTGCTACGTAGGTGCGTAGCCCAACATTATAACAGGACCCTACAATCTCAAAGGCCCAACCCGCGGCAACATGGGGCCCAGCCCGCATTGGCCCACAACGCGCAATGCCCAATGCAAGGGTGCGCAGCCCAACGCCGCTTGCTGCATGGGCCCTTGAGCGTGTGGTCCAGTGCGCATGGGTGCAGCCTGTCACAGCGCACGCAAGCCTGGCCCAATGCGGCACACAATAGGTTTCCTTTTTTGTGTGTGTGTTTTTGAGGTGCATCACTCGTATCTCTCTCTCTCTCTAAACTCAAATTCGGTAACTAATGGTATCAATTTTATTAATTAATAATATGATAATCAAGTAAAAATCAAGCTTAAAATTTTAGAAAAAAAAAAAAAAGTGTTAGATTGAAATTAAAATCTGATCTCACATCTGATTTTCTTCAAATTAGATAAAAAATTAATAAAGAGATCTATTCCTTACATGTAGAGAATGCATGTGCTTTCGAAGTATCAACTGGATTATTAAATAGGAGTTTGATTTCATAAAACTATAGTTCTTTGACTGCTTCATAATTATTTCTTAGTAATTAAATTAAAAATTCTTAAATTATTTAGGTAAATTATTACTTTATAATTATCATATATAAATAACCATTAAATCTCTACAAAAGACGCCCGATATATCCATGTCAAGTAGTACGGGATTGAGGGTGGCCGTTTTGGACACGCTTGATCTAATCAGGGACACTCTTGAATTTTCACGTCTTGCAAATATGAATTACAAGAGGAGAGCCCACGTAGATGGACATCCTAATCTTGCTGAACGATGGAGTCCCCGCACCTGTTATCAATTGTTTTGTCATTTCCGTATTATGAAATTGACATCTTAACAGCCTTCCTACAAGGGTGGTGGTGGTTATCACAGCAGCAGGGTCCAGGGTCCTCGCAGTACGGTGACGAGAGTTAGGTTGTTGGTCATGATAACAATGATAGTGGCCACATTAAATTTAATTTTTGTTGCTGAGTTGATGTTAACTTGCGTGCTTTACACTCATGGTATTGCCACATCTTTCACTTAAAATTTTAGTTAAGGAACATGGTATGCAGCGACCTACTACAATGACAATGATGGAATTGATGGGAAAGATAATAATGATGATAAAAATAATAAATTATAAATTTTTTTATTTTAAAATTAATAAAAGAAAGAATTTTTATATTTATTTTTTTAAATAATAAAAATAATCTTTGGAATAGAAAAAAAAAAACAGTAGCATTAAACTTTTTTTTTTTTCCTTAATTTTTAAGTCTATTTTTAAAGAAACAAAAAGTAAGTGATAAAAGTGAAGGTAAACAAGCTTTTAATGTCTAAAAAAAAATATGACTTTTAAGGTAAACAAAAAGGCGTCGATGATTGCATTTGAAGGCCATTGACGCCTCACAAACTTTCGTGTGTGCTAGCTTGTGTGTGGATATATCAACGTCAAACAGTAAGGGACTGGAGGTGGCCGTTTTGAACGCGCTTGATCTAATTATCACGGGCACTCTCGGATTTGCGTATGTGGCACACTACAAGCTTTTTTTTTGAAGACGAATTACAACAGGAGAGTCCACGTAGTTGGACATCTTAATATTATTGAACGACGGAGTCCCCACACCTGTTAGCAACCGTTGTCCTTTGTTGGACATGTATACTATATGAGATGTGACATCTTAACAGTCTTCCTACAATGGTGGTGATAGTTATGGCAGCAGCAATCAGAGTTAGGTTGTCGGTGATAATAACAATGATGGTAGACACGCTAACGCTAAATTTAATTTTTGTTGCTTGATTGTTGAATTGATTTGATATAAATGCTTCGCAAGCTCATGTAGTGTGGCTGTTGCTATATCTTTCCCTTAAAATTTAAGTTTAGGAGTTTGGTAAGCCGTAACAGTGAAAACGGCCAATGATGGAAACAATAATGAAAACGAGAAGGGTAGATGACGCTTATGGTGATTAGAGTGGTGCTACCAATGGCGATGGCAATGATAAGTTTTATAAGTTTCTTTATTTTCAAATTAATAAAAGAAAAAAAAAATTATATTATTTTTTTAAATATTAAAAATAATCTTGCGAATAGAAAATAAAAATAGCAGCACTAAACATTTTTTTTTTTTCTCAGTTTTCATGTGTATTTTTAAAGAAATAAAAAGTAAGTGATAAAAGTGAAGAAAAACAAGCTTTCAGTGCATTTGTTTGAAAAAAAATAAAAATAAAAAACAACCTACCAACCACACAATGTCATCGATGATATCATTTAAGATTGATGGTGGCTTTTTTGAGCACGCTCGATCTACTTATCACGGTATCTTTCAAACTAGGTGGGCATCTTAATTTTGTTGAACTACGAAGTTTCCAACCTTAGCGATTGTTTTGCCATTTCTTAGGCCATTATGAGACGTGACATCTTAACAGCCTTCCTGCAACGGTTATGGTTATGGCAGCAATAGTTATGTGCTTGTATCATAGTAGTAAGAGCTAAGTTGTCGGTAATGGTAAATGATGGACATGTTAAATTTAATTTTTTTTTGCTTGGTTGTTGAGTTGATGCCATGCATGTTTTGTATACTTATGAAGTGTGATTATTGTGATATCTTTTACTTAAAATTTTAGGTTAGAAGTAAGATTATTGGTGATGATAATAATGATGGTGGACAAGGTACATTTAATTTTGATTGCTTGGTTGTTAAGTTGATGTTATGATCCATGCTTTGCAAACACACATGCATACGAAAGTCGTGAGGCATATCCCTTTTCCCTGTTGTAATTTGTTTTCAAAAACCTGTATTCTATGCTATTGATTTTATTTTCTGCTTAGAAGATTATTTTTATTATTTAAAAAATAAACATATAAAATACTTTTTTTTATCAATTTTAAAATAAAAAAAAACTTATATATTTTTACTATTATCATCACCTCTATCATTGTTGCACTCTTGCTACTTACCGTACTCCTAATCTTGCTGAACTACGGAGTCCCACACCCGTTAGCAATCGTTTTGTCATTTCTTGGTCATGTATAAAATGAGACGTGACATCTTAACAGCCTTCCAGCAAACTTGCGAACAACATTAAAAAAATCTTGAGCAAAAGGATGAGCGCCGGATAGATCGGGGCAAATTGATAAGGACGGGTCGGCCGCCGGATAGATCGGGAAAAATTGATAAGGACGGGTCGGCTGGGCCGACGAGAAAAAGATGAGGGGAGGGGGACCATTGCGTTTTTGTTTCATTGCGCCCTATATCCCATAAATGCTTTGTTAGCGGGACGTCGGTGGGAAAGGGTCATTGCACCTTGGAATGATCGAGGGAAGACGATTAGGTTAAAAAAATAAATAAGTAAATAAATAAATCGGCTTCTCATCATCCTCTTTTCCCATTTAGTCAACCCGATGGCTACTGGACTCATGGTCAAACAGGTCAGTTTCATCTTTGGTAGGTCCAGATTTGGCCAGCCAATAATGTGATGACATGTAGAGGAATTAGATGTTAATGTGAAGTGGACAACCTTCACACGAAGGAAAGCTCTATTTAGAAAGGTTTCTTTCTTTAGCGCTCGGAACATGTCTCATTTTGATCAAAACTCTCCTTTCTTTTTTATAGGAATACGGAGAAGAATGAAATTTTCTTATTATTTTATTAAAAAATAATATTTATAAAATTATAAAAAGTAAGAAGAATAGAAAAAGGGAAGGAGACAACATAAAGCAACTAGTGCACTACATAAGAGAGCAAAACTCAACCAGGGATGCTAGATGGATCCCTAATAAACCACCTAGATGGATCCCTAATGAATCACCAGAACAAGAGAAAGAGTTTACAATAAGATCTGGTGACTTTTTTAAGAAGCCTCTGATGAAGAAAGGTGACTCCAACCTTAAAGGAGAAGGAAAGCCTTGTAGATGTCTTTTTGTTAAGTAAGATCCTTAAGTTTCTTTCTAATCAAATAAATCAACAAACAACACAAGAAAGTTGGTCCCAAGCCTTTTGAAGATAGTTTAATATTGTTTTTCCTTCAATTCTGCAAAAGGTTTGGAAAGTTAGTCGATCTCCTTTTAAGATTCAAATAATTTGAGATAAGCAATCAGACTGGCTTTGCAAAGGGGCCATTGATAAACAAGTGATTAATGGATTCAGAATTAGCTCCACATAGCAAAGGCAACTAATGAATAAGTGAGTAATAGATTCAGAATTAGCTCTACATAGAGAATATACACTACTGACTGGCCAGCCTTTTTTTGTCAAAACATCCTCTGCATATAATCGGTTCCTTAAAGTTAGCCAATAGAATACTTTGTGCTTTAATGGTACCATTGTTTTTCAAAGAGTTTTGTGAAAAGGCTAAATTAATCCACCACAATTAAGAAATTTATAGAAAGAATTGACTTTGAACATACCATTTTTAATGAGTTTTCACACAAGAGTATTAGCTATTCTTGAAGGTTTAAGAATAGATACTAGCCTGGTAAGAGACTGAAGTTGAGGGTCTTCCTCCATAGAAAGTGGCCCATGAATATTTATCTTCCAGCTAAGAGAGTGCTAGCCTTATTGAGAGGCCATTGAGCAATTGAACCTAACTATTCTCTGATAGAGGCTGCTAAACAGAGTTGCCAAAGGAATCGGTACAATCCACAAGTCCTCTCAAAATTTGATTCTATAATCATTTGCTAGAAAAAAAGAACAACAGTTCCAAAAAGCTTATTGTGTTCTGCAAACATCCCTCCAAATTGGGGATTAGCTGATCGAAGATCGTTAAACCCTCATTCTTATCTTTCTTTTGGCATAGTACAGCATATTGATTTGCTTTTTCAAAGTGCCTCTAATCCATACATTGATTTCTAAGCTCACTTAGAAAGGAGGGAGGAGTTTAAGGTCTACAAACTTTTGATTCCGAAACTACCTTCTCGTTGCTCTCTGCAAACACTAACCCAATTGACTATGCAACTGAAACCCTTAACTTTATCCTTTCCTTTCCATAAGAAGGCTCTTTTCAGTCTATCAATTTTTTGAACTACTCAATTCGGCAATCTAAAGATATATATATAATGTGAAGGAAAAGCAAAGAGAACAATATTAATAAGGATGATTCTTCCATCAATAAATAGGAGATTACCTTTCCAAGAAGTAAGCCTGGCTTCCATTTTATCTAGAAGAGGCAACCAAGCTCAACTAGGGAGTTTCCATTGACCAAGAGGGAGCCCAAAATAAGTTAAGGGAAAAGACCCTCATTTACAATTCATCATTTTGGCCAATCTCATAGATTCTTCTTCTACTACATTCATGCAAAGCAAGCAACTTTTATGAAAGTTTACTCTCAACCCTACAACATCTTCGAAGGTTAGGAGAATTGCTTTAATTGCCAACAGAGAGTTTTCATCAGTAGCACAGAATATAGGATCAGAACTCTCCTTAACTAGCATAAAAACTAGTTTGAGATAGAATCAACCAATTTGTTTGAAAAATATTCCTCCTTGGTTACCATTTCAGGATCACGATTATCCATTCAATGCAATAGTTTAGCTTCAAATAATAACTCCTCTAAACATCAATAAAAGTAGCTCAAATCTTCATAGGTAAATACTTTTTGCTTAGATCTTGAGTAGCTTGTCTAAGAGCCTTAAAATTTCTCCTTCTTCATTTGGCTAACTTGAGTGTTAGAGGGTTTTCCTCAAAGAAAAATACCGAACCTCTTTACGCTCCCTTTTTCTCTCATAGGAAGACTGATAGCATGGATAGGAGGTATTTTACCATCTGAGTAAAGATGGTTTATCCATTGATGTATAGAGACTAAATTCAAATGTCTATAAATCAGCTCTGTCTAGAGAAAACAAGTAGAATTACCCAGCTATGTGACCAAAACACCAAGAACAATGGATGAGCAATGTCCAAGTAGGCATGAGACCGACCTACCAGACTACAAATAATAAGTGGTCCATAATCTTCAAAAACAACTCCATGCTGATTCAAGGTCGATACAAAGTCGGCAAGGAGTTTTCTCAAAGCCCAAACACCATCCTAAAAGTAGTCCGACCTAAAGGGTTTGACACTCCTCCAAGAAACTAAATAAAAGCTGCAAGCAAAGATCTACAAGATCGTGGCTAGCCAACGCCTGTGAGTCATTGAGCGTAGCCAAGTTATTGATTCAAGTCAACTAGACTAGCTAATGTTTGTTGGTTGTTGAGCTTAGCTTAAAGATGACCTATGTGAGTCCAGGAAGAGTCAAGCAAGCCTAAGTTAGATTGGTCATCTGAAAATCTAAGCTACTTTCATGAATTAAGCACAGACTTAAGTTCAAGCCTAAAAAGTAGGGGGCAAGAGATGTGGTTTAATTTGGCCAACCAATTCTATGACATGTGGCAAAAGTAAGGGACAATGTGAAGTGGATAATCATTATATGATGGCCACACAAGGAAGGAGAGCCTTGTTCAGGAAAGGTTTCCTCCTTCGGCAATGCCAACCTATCTCACTTTGATCAGGACTCTCTTTACCTAGCATAATAACTAGTTTAAGAAGGCATCAACTGATCTATTCAAGAAATATTCCTCCTTCATTGCCACCTCATATGAAAATCATGATTATTAGAGCTATTCAATATAAAAGTCTGGCTCCAACAATAACTCCTCCATACATCTATAAAAGTAGCCCAAGTCTTCATAAGTAAATAGTTTTTTTGCTCATTACTCAGATTCTAGATAGCTCATCCAAATGCCTTAAAATTCCTTATTATCCACAATGGTTGACTTGAGCATCAGAAGTTTTTTTTTGAAGAAAAACTCTAGTCCCCCTTATGCCCCCTTTTCATCTCATAAGAAGGTAGATAACTCAACTAGGAGGTACTTTACCATCTAAGTGAAGATAAATCAACCATTGATGTGCAAAGATCAAATTTAGATATCAACAATCTTTATTTCTTCCTTCTAAGCATATTAATATGATTTTGTTTTCTTTTAATATGGAACACTATGTCTCATATTTGATCTCAACATCCCATTCTAAGTCATAGTGAACAACTGCATGTCTCATAGTGTTAAACATATAGAATACAAGCATACCTAAATGCTTAAATATGATGTGTACAATCTATCTACAAACAAATATCACGTATGAACTAACAAAGATTAATATAACTAATAGATGTTCCAATTCATAATAATAGTAATATATTAAATTATAAAGACATTAATCTCTAAAATAATAAATCAAAAGGTAACATAATATTACTATCAACTACTAATCAACAACTCAAACAATAGTAAAGTTTGAAATATTCCTAACACTCTAGCTTACATTTCAGACCCTGGTGATGCTAGTCCTCATGATCTAAATTAAGCAAGAAAGGAAGAGCTAACATTCAATAAGTAACCCTACTTTTAATTGGATCAAAAACACCAAATACGGATTAATATACAATATAGAGGCATTTGAAAGCCTAAATGGGATTATCACAATGACCTTACATCACTAGTGATCTATATTAGAATGATCTTTATCTTTAGTGATTTAAGATTATTGTTTTTGGTATATTATATCCTATTGATTAAAGATCTTTGGATATACATGATTAACGTATTTGGTAATTTATAATCACAAACCATATAATACCAAAGCTATTCCTAATTTATCTTACAACTACTATGATACTTTATCATTATTTCGTTTAATTTATTAATATGATTGTGTTATATTATATTATAATTATACTAGTATCATATTGTATAATAATTAAGTCTATACAATTATAATTGTTACATTATAATGATATTATAATACATCATTATGATATCATCTTAAAATATTAAATTAGATTAATACAAAAATAATATTAGGTGTCCTTTTTTATAGACGAGAGATATTTTGACCTTATTGGAAGAACTTCATAAGCAAGCATGGGTCTGGATGGTTGCCCATCGGTAGAGGGTGGCTTGATACCTTAACTTTCGTATTCATGAAAGGCTCCTCAAAATAAGGGACTTGGTCCTAAGAAAAGCCAAGGCCTCTATCCTAACTAAGGCCATTGAGAAGCTTGCACCCAACTAGGAGGATCCTTATCAAATCTCATAGGTAATCCAATCGAGAACCTATAGATTAGAGCGGTTGAATGGCACCTTAGTGCCCAGGGCATTAAAATTCTAAAAATTTAAAGGCATACTATAAATAAATGTACTCCAAAGAAGGAGAAAAAAAGACCTTTGGACATTTTGAAAAGGAAGAATGTCTATATATCTATATATAAAGATACTTTGTAGAAACTATAAATTATATTATATCATGGCTCAAAAGCTACACATAATGTAGCCCAAAAACTATACAAAATTTGGTTGGAGCCGATGCATTTCCCAACTAGGGCTGGGTACATTCTATGAAAAGAAGAAGAAAAAAAGGAAAATATAAAAAAGGAGGGGAGCACATCAATGTCCCTTGGGCGTAACGACACCAATACCATGGATACACTAGAAGCCCGACCTATTGGCCATCACCACCATCATCCTTGTTGTAGCGCGAAAGGCCATAACCAAAGGCTTCCAAGCTCGCTCAAAAGCTAGAGAGAAAGATGCCCATACTAATGGAGAAGAGAGCCCATCCCTTCATTCAGGGGTGAGCCAAAACCTTCCTCTCATGGGAGAAGCCATGGATAGCTCCCTCTATAAGTTTTCCAACTCCAAGTAACTTTGCATTTTCCTCCTCCAACTATCAGACCCTAGCCCACAACCATAGGATTTTCAAGTCCTTAGAGTGCCGGCCGAACCACTCGACCATCGTTATTACTCTGTAGAAGAAGAAAGGCCTTTAAGTTGAAGCAAGAACGCCTTGCTTTCCATGCCTTGAAATGGAACCCCTAAAGCCCAAAGCGGTTGCACACAAGGCACCTCATGGTCTCTTGAGGCCAATAAGTAGGGAGGGAATATTGAGGCCCACAATACATAATGTGTAGCAGAACTTGAGGTATCACCAAGAAGCTGAATGGTTGCCATGTCGTGTCCACCTATAAGAGCAGAAGCCCAATGGGACACCATCCCACCAAGATCCCAAAGGTGAACAATCACCTTCAAAAAAAAGTCAGCTGGACCCATCCAATTTGGGAAGTTCTGCCGCATATACTGCTTGAAAGAGCTCTCCTTATTAAGCAAGAGAAAAGAATTCGCTCTTCTAAAAAGCCGATTTGCCTACAAGAATTTTACTTGAAAGAAAGAGAGCAGATTGACAAAAGATAGATGGCCAGAAGACTACTTGAAAGAATTATTTTTTCTAAGCAAGAAAAGAGGATCCACTCCACCAAAGAGCTAGCTTACTTGAAAAAAATTTACTTAATAGAAAGAGAGAATGGATACATCGAAGATCACTTAGAAGAATTTTTCTCATTAAGTGAATTGGTCTACCTGGAAGAACTTCACTTACAAGAAAAAGAGAGTGGAATGCTAAAAGACTGCTTGAAAGAACATTCTTCGTCAAGCAAAAGAAGGTCTGTTCACTAAAGAGCTAGTTTACTTAGAAGAGCTCTACTTAGGAGAAAGAGAAAGTAAATAATCAAAAAATACTCAAAAGAACTCTTCCCATTGAAAAGAGAGTCAACCTGCTTAGAAGAACTCTATTTAAAAGAAAGAAAGAGTGGATACATCAAAGATTACTCGAAAAAACTTTTCTTGCCAAATAAGAGAAGAGGATCTACTCTACTAAAGAGCTGATCCATCTGAAAGAACTTTACTCAGAAAAAAAAAAAAAAAGAAAGAGAGCCCATCCTTACATGAAGATAAGTTTTCTAGAGACCACTCAGAACCGCTCACCCTAGAAGAAAGAAAGTATTGGTCTAATTAGATGCAACTAGCAAATTTAACTAGGTATGGCCAATACAACACTTTTCCCTCATTGTGAAGGAGGAAGAAGGTTTTATTTGTGCAAAGCAAAGAAAAGCAAGCATAGCTTCCATTATGAAACACGCCATGAAGGATCATTTCAAAAAAAGGGAAGGAAATAGCTTTTTCATTAACTCCAAAAATGCTATCTTTATAAAGTCCAAAAGTACATGCAAAAGAAGAAGAAAAAAAAGGGAAACCAAAAATAAGAAGAGCAAGCTACAGAAAACTGCACTTAGAAGAGTCCTTATTGGGAGGCAGGTTGGACTTTCTCCCTCGAAGCATCCATGAACTCTCCGATGTTGCCCTCAGCAATGCTGGTTGTTGAAGAAAGAATACTCTCAAACACACTAGTCTCTAGTGCTGAAGCCAAAACCAAACTATTGACTGCTAGATTGAAGGCTCCCGCATTGGTGAAATAGGGACCATCTATGGCCGCTAGAGGACTCTCCTTAGGAGGGCTACCATCGTCAGTTTCCTTTTTCTCCTCCTTTGACTCTAGGAAGGAGAAATCGAGACCAGGATGTGGCTCACTCTATAATAGATCACCTCTCCTCTGTTTGAGTCACCTTTGTAATGATAGTGGCCTTCCTAGATTTAACTATTTAGATCTTTGCTTCTAGACTAGCCACCTTACTTTTGGTGGCAACCTTGTGACTTTCGATCTTCCCTGCCAGTGTCAGCAGCCTCGCCAATTCTTCTACTAACTCTCTCACCCAAGACATGAGCTTTATCCTCATCTTCTCCTTCAGCACATGGGACAATTCTACCCTATCCTTTTATGTCCTAACATCCTGCAAAGCATGGTCGAGATTCTTCCCGTTTTGGGTATACCTATCCGAGAGCTCTCTTACATGCTGTATGAAGTAGATGGTGGACTTGAATGTAGATGAGACAAGTTGCTAGTCACCTATGCTCTGAAGGAACTTTTCATCATCTGGAAATATGACCCTATTAGTGAGGAGGTGGACAAAAAGATCATGACCCATGGACTCTTCACTGAGCCTCAATTGCGCTAGCATATAGGATTGCAAGTTTCAATGTTGGGGATGAGCGATTAGGGACCCCATGGGAGCTCGATGCCCAAGAAGTACAATCTAACAAGTTTAAAGATAGAGATGCTCACCCCAAGGTAGGATGAGAAGCTCCCGAGCCGTATAAGGAACCCGGACGGTACTATGCTTGAGGAAGGGAGGACAGGCTCACGAAGAATACCCATCCTTGGAATAATGATGTGTATGCCCAAGGGAAATACCTTGCTCTCCAACATTAGAAGTGCTCTGACATCCCCTCACTAGTGGGACCTCAACTTTGTTGCTTCCTACTAACAGCGTACCCCTTGAGCTTTGCCCTCTCAGAGTGCCCTGACACCCTTACACTCTATAGCCTTGATGCCAATAAGATCAGCATGGATACTTGGAGAATAAACTAGCTAGCCATGCTGAAGGCCCAAACATCAAATGATAGAGGCCCACAAGCTTATTCTAAGTGTTAGCACCTGCAAGCTAACACCAAAGAACAAAAAAGCTACTCCCTCATCCGAGCAGACTGCTCTGACCTCGGGAGTGAGGGGCATGTGATGACAAATCCTACATTGCCTGCTAAATGAGAATGTGGTGACACTGCCCTTGTTAGCACCACCCATAGATACTTCAAAACCGTATATTCTATGATTAAAATATGATTTGTACTTGACTAATGATTGGTATGACCATCCTCTGGCTCATAAGGCCAACAAGCATTGTAGTAAATGTGACCCATGGTGCTAACATGGGCACCTGAGGCCCACCTCCATGCTAAGCCATATCATGTACTCTCCATTAACCCCTTCATTCCATTATCAAGTACGAATGCCCTATATAACAAAAAAAAGGTGCCCTCTGACTCTCTCTAAACATTAACCTCCATCTTTTTCATCTTCTTCTCAGATTAAGTTAGAGAGCCTTTGCTAAGCAACCCCTAGCATCTCTTACGTTCATTTTCTGCGCTCGCAGCGATTTGAACCCACTCGATAAGAGGCTCTTGCCTTGTTGGATCAATCATCAACCTGATTTTGATCTTATCACTCATTTTATCATCCGTATTAGCATTTATGGTCCCTCAGATAAATTTTGACATCATCAGGGATATATAAACAATTTATATTATCATTATATGTGGATGAACAAATTTATTTATTTTTGTCTACCTAGTTATTCTTTTGTACTTGACATCACCTCTCAACAAATTATTTTATTTGTTACAATTATAGTAACAACTTTTGATGATGTTATATCAAATAAACATTAATATTGTTATGATACAATAATAATTAATTAATATATTTACAATATAATGAACAAAGTATTATTATAATGTAATATTATAACACTATAATAATATGATCAAAACATGCTATTATATAATATCATAATACTATAATATTACATTATGTTATAATTTTGCATTAATACTATAATAATATCATACTATTATAACACTATATTATTACTATAATTACTGTTATACTTTTAATAGTATACTATTATATAATTATTGACTAACTAAAAATTTATATACTACAATAATAATCATAATATAATATTATAGTATGGTCATTATTATATTTTTCTTATATTATACTATAATTACAGTATAATATTATTAAATTACTATATAATAATTTATATTTTAAAATAATTTATAGTAATAGTTTTTGATAATGCAAATGGTTTACCAATTGAAAGCACAATTCAATTTGAAAGCACTTTTTTAATTTAGTTACCAAATAGTTACTAAAGTTTCATAGTGCTTTAGAAATGTAGGCTCTGTTTGGAACAACTGCTGGGGGCTAACAGTATCTGTTTTCTATCAATTTGTGAGATAGTTGTTTCTCAATAATTGAAACCAATAACTACCTCAAATAGAGCTGCAATTATCAAATAACAAATAACTATTCACAAAAGCACTACTTTCAAATGCTTTAACTAAGTCCATTATCGGCTAGATTAACTAGTGACCTAGTCCTTTTAAAGTATTGTTCTGAAACACATTCGGAGGGATCAAAAGTGTTTTTCCAAAATTTGAAAGCACTAGAGGGAGACAAAGGTGATGTTTAATAAATTTTTTAAGTCAACTTTTGCTAGAAGTGCTTTTGCTCAAAAGCTAGAAAATGTTTATTAGGCAAAAGTTTCTATTTAGAGCTTCCACCTACAAATGCTTCCCTACACCTACATCTATTAAAAAACTATTTTCATTATACTTAGAAATGAGTTTGAAATATGAAAACAATCACGATTAATATTATAAGTTATCACAATAATATAATACAACATAATAGTATTATATTATAGTATTCACATAATATTATTATTACTATGTAGTGTAAAATAAAATAAAATAATCATATCATAATTTTATATAATATTATAATATAATATATTAATATAATATTATAATATTATATTTTTATCATAATTTTATAATAGTAAAATAATAAAATATTATATTATGCTAATATTATAATACTATTTATCATCATTATATTATAATAATTGTAGTATAATAATGTACTATGTTCAAAATAATTTATAATATTATTATAATATAGTATATTTTGTAAATAATTTATAATAATAATTTTTCATAATACATATAGTTAGACCGTTGATAGTTAGATATGATGCCAATAAATAGCTTTTTATAAAGATTCTACCTTCAAAAACTACTATCAAAAGCTCAACTAACCAAAAGCTTTATTGCATGAGCAAAACAGAGCCTTAAATAATGCTGGTATAACAACCTAATTTATTCTCTTCCTTTTTTTAGAAATAAAGTAACTACTTTTTCTTTGCACCTCTTGTCTCTCTTACGTTATGTGAGCATTTTCGTATAGCATTTATTTAAATTATTTGAATTATCATAGTACTTTTTTTAGCTTGAGTTGCAAGATGGGGGTTGGGCAGGTGAGCAATTAGGATACCAATTAAATATATTGTGGAACCCACCAAATTGTCTAACATGGAGGCGACTCGAGCTGTTGAGATCTCCGCTCCTTTCCTCGTAGCCTCCAGAAAAGAAAAGATTAAAAAAAAAAAAAATTTCTAAGGCCAACCGGCCAAGTGACGACGGCCTAACAGGATGCGTCCAGAGAGAAAATATTATCCAGTGGAAGCTTCCTTCCTTTTTCTGTGGACGATGTGATCGGATGGACCATCGCAAAAAAGTGCGGCTCTTGTTCCACCAACGCACGTTGCCCATGCTCTATATAAGTGGGAGGCGGGTGGAAGGATCATTGCGCCTCAGAAAAGCAAGGAAGACGGGATTACCACTTAGAAAAAAAAAAAAAGAATGACGCTTTTTAAGGCATTTTTCATCCTCTCGGTGCTCTGCAGTCTAATCTTCCAGCCGAATACGGCTGCGATAGATGCCAACGATGCCGAAGCCAGTAAGCCTTGTCTTATATTGTTTTATATTTGCTTTCTTCAAACCTCATTTATCTTTTCTTACTTCTTTCCCTTTTTTTTTCTTCTTCCATTTTTTTTCTTAATCAATTTATTATCTTTCTTTTAAGAAACTCATTAATTAATTCTAAAATTTACAACAAATTCATCACAGTACAGATGTTATTAATTTTTAATTAACATGACATTAGTTATGACTCAAAATGTGATACTTCAAATGCAAGGAAAGTCAATATATATATATATATATATATAAACATTCAAGCACAATTAACTGGATAATCAAGACTTGAACAATAATAGTTATGTAGGTGGGATTGAAATTTTCTATTCATCTCGCAACTACTGATTGCTGAATGTAGCTCTACTCGGCAAGAGTTGAAGTCCTTTTTGTTCTAGTGATTTTTTATTTCTTTTAATTGCAATGGTCTCACTGATTGCAGGACTCCTTTTCTAGTATCACAGCTTTCTTTTTAATTAGTATGGCATAAAGTACTAGTTAGTTTTGAAATGCTGATAGTCTCACTGGTAGTGGCTTTTTTTTTTTTTTAATGTTGTTTCATTATGTGAAATTTATCTCATATTTGAAACAGTAATGGCAGGGACATTCATGCGTGCAAAAGGTTCTCAGCTGCCTGACATGGGTGGTTGCAACCAGCATGCCGAACTTTTATCACAAATTGATGCCTTTTATCAGAAAGCGGAAAACGCTTGAGATCAATTAGAATAGTGGATCGCACGTATTTGCACCAACGGTGACAATTCTACGAGAGTTGAGCTTGACTGGCTTGTATATAATCAAGCTTAGTTTGGCACTCAAGTCTGATTTGTTTACCAATACTTCAGGATTAATTTCAAACCAATCCAAACAATAGCATGATTCATCAAACTAATTCAAATTTGAGTCAAGCTCAATTAAGGTTTGGATTAATATTTAATTGATTAAATAAATAAATATACTAATCAAAGTCCTAATCTAATAATTCATTATATATCCATTCCTTGATCCAACAATACATACTTGTATAGATAAATATGTTCATAATATACATATATATGTACACACGTGAACATATAAATATATACGCACATGTATACATATGTACATATATATATATATATATATATACACACACACATTTACATACACATACACAAACATATATATAGAGAGAGACTATGTGTGTTATATATATATATATATATATATATATATATATATATATATATATATATATATATAGATATTCTTTAGTCTTATGGAGTCTAATTAGATCAAGTTGGATCAATATTGGCTTAACTTAAAATTAATTTTGAGCTATCAGAACACATCCTACCTTTGAGTTGAAATGGTCTAATATGAATCAGGCTTTCTTTGTCTCCTTCCTAAGTCAATATAATCCTCCAAAGTAGTTTAAAATAGGGACAAGAGTCTACCCTCATCGTAACCTCAATCATTTTTATTGCTAAGCGAAAAGGGTGACAACAGTAGATTTTAGTGTATATTGTTGTAATGTTATAAAATTTGAACTTTTACCTTAAAAAGTTTCCAATAATCTTGCTTAATAAGTTAATATGGATATAATTTGTAATTGGTTGTGCAGAAGCTGATGTCACTACTGGGCTCGCGGACTCAGATTGGGCTCATGGCCATCTTCCAAAGCTGCCACGACTACTACCTCCTTCATGCCCTAAGCACTGCAAATGCCCGCCTCCTCCTCCTCCTCCATGCCCTAAGAAATGCAAATGCCCAAAGAAAAAACCAAAGCCTCCTCCTCCATGCCCTATGAAATGCAGATGCCCTATTCCTCCTCCTCCACCTCCTAAATGCCCTAAATGCAAATGCCCTCCCCCTACCCCATGACTGGTACCAACACCTTGTTTGTACTATCATTTATAGCCATCAATCAATCCATGGTTTCTAGTACATTGTCTTAACTTTGTATCGATCCATGCACTAAATAAGCAGCCGCTAGGTTTGATCGGCTTGCATCAGGAGCTATGTAATGCCTTTATGTTTTGCCTGTTGTTCTACTATTGCTGTTATTGTACCAAGACTTCCTATATTATCAACATTATTGTCTTGCTATTGAAACTTCTGTTCTATGATTATACTTTTATCTTCTACTCCTTTTTAGTTTTTCTTTTTTTTATGACTTTTTTTGAGAAATCCATCAATGTTGCAACTAAAACTATGGCAGATCCAAATCAGTGCACCGAAAGAAATTAAATAACATAAGACAACTGCAATGACAATAAATGGTGATAATCCTTGAGAACTACCATATGAAACAAGTAGGTCCAAGGCTAAAGTAAAATTAATCTTAAAACCAACAAAGCATACAAACCATGAAAAAAAGAAACCAACTTCATACCAAATCAATGTGCTCTCCATATTATATCCATGCTATTAAATTATTAACAATTTAAAAGATTAATCTTTCATGAGATAGAAACCACAATTGGAAGAGTATGGAGAGTTAAACTCATAGTTTGAGGCATGAGATACCCTGCAATTGGACGAAGCGAAATCTCTAAGTGTAGATATTTTTAGCTTTCTTAGTCCTCTTGTACATCCTCCATGGCCCCAAATGGTTGATCCTCTTCATCACATTCGTTTGAGAATCAGTTTTGTGCCTTGCATATATGGTAGAGGATGACATTTTCCTTCATAATTATAATATAACTCCTTATTCCTTAACCCCACGTCCCTCCTTATATGCTACTGGAAAAGGCCACTTGATGGGGGGAAAGAGAGTTTCATGCTCCGGCACTTGTTGTAGGCACAAATATATTGTTCTACCGATTGTTACCTTACAATTTCCCTGACATAATTATATTTGTTGCTTTCAAAATTTCACTGTGAAGCAGTTGCACATTCCAAGTCTCATTCTCCCACCCATAAAGAAAATAGTTGATAAAAAAAATGCTTAAGTTAAATTCTCATCAGTTTGCAAACCCCTTAAATTTTAGTAGATATTTTTTGAATGCAGAAGTATGCTGAAATTAGAAGAGTTCCCTCATAACCATCATATTCTATCAACCCAATATAAGTATAAGTGATGCCGCCAATTTATCTTATGTTACTTATGAGTAAAATTTTTAGAACTTTTCCTTTCCACATGAAAATAGGCTATAATTAACTTGTTTTTTTTTTAAACAACAGTATCAGCAATCTACGATCTTAAAAAAAAATAACACTTAAAGCATTTGCATTGGATAATTGAATAAGTATACTTGAAAAAACTTGAGTTTCACCTCCACTTCATTGTTACATGATGGAAATCAAAGAGCTAGCCAAGTTCAATTAGCCATCCTATTGGACCATTTTCTCTGAATGTTGGGAAATATTCTAATTGCATTGCACAAATTTAAATTATTTCCCCTTGGCATTATTCTCAATCAAAGCTTGACGGTTTTGATCTCTTAGATGAATTTTCTTGTCGATCCCTCCGTAAACTTAGAGACCATTGATCATTCTTTGCCAATCAAGGATTGATAATTTTTTTCAAATTTCACCAAGCCTTGCACCAACCTATGTTTTGAGTTGCTTGAAGCTGCCTAACATTCCCTACCCACTTTGTTAATTGAGTCCCTTCAGTCGCATCCCGGACCGCTTCCTTTTGTTACCATAAATAATGAGTTTGTAAAATTTCAAAGGCAATAATAAATGGAGAAGATAAATGTGTGTGACACCCTCTATCCGACTGTGTCAGGAAACCCATCGAAACAGAGAGGCCACATCCACCGTTTAATTTGCCTCCTCGTGATCCAGAGAGGATTGGCGTGGGACGAAGTGACGCTGGGTGTCGTGGGGATGTCGGATGCTTCTCCCGGCGTTATCACTTCTTATATTTAAACATTTGGCACCACCACCTCGGATCTGATTCCACTGCCATCTCCTGCCTTCTTCCTTCGATATGAGCCGGTGACTAATTAATTGGATAAAAAAAAATTTAAAACATTACAAATCATATCAAAATCAACCTATATATATAAATTAATAATTAAAAAAAATTATTCATAAAATTTTTAATACTTCATGTACATGATACCATATCTTTTACTGGCTTAATTTATCAATAAATTGGATACATAACATGGTCACATGTTTCTTAAGTTTCTTAGATAAATAAGATGCTTAAAATCAAATTTTGGATTGAGGTTGAAGTTAGGAACTAAAAAGAAAAAAAAAAAAACCCAATAATTTTAGGCTATATTTTCAACAATGTTTTTTGCTTTTATAATTTATTTACTATTTTTTTATATCTAAGAAAAATATTTCGTAAGAAAGAACAAAAATTATTTATATTCGCTCTCATATTTTAAGTTCTTTATTTTTTATTTTTAATATTCTTTTTATTTAATAGAAAACTAAGAAAACATATTTAAATTATTTTTAATTTTATGTTAATTTAAAATTATATTTTTCAAAGATAATATTTTTATTTTCAATTATTAAACATATTTTTATAAGAGTTTTTATTATAAAAATAAAAAATGGAATAGTCACAAAGAAATACATCTTTAGATTTTTTTTTTTTGTTATTACCAACATAGGCATGTGCGCTTGCTCCTGTGGACCAATCGAACAAGAATTTCATGGAGGCCCCTTTGTTTTCGGAACACAACGATCTAATTATCATGGGTACTCTGGTTTACAGTCCATGTTAGGAAACATGGTAATCATGTCGAGCATCCAACCCTCCACTCCTGTCAGCAATCATTTTCCTGCAATGTGCTCATGTTAGCAATCATTTTCCTGCAATGTGCTCATGTTAGCGATCATTTTCTTGCCATCTACTCCTGTATGCAAACATTTTATCATTTCTTGACAGTGCTTTTTGTCAATTTTTTTTTTTTTTTTTTTTTTTCAATCTTGCTATAATCCTGCGAACAATATTAGAAAAATCTTGACCAAAGAAACGACGTTACTAAAATCTTGCACACTATTTGAAAAATCTTGACCAAAGAATTTCTGCCAAGAGAATTACTGCCAAATAGAATGGAGAAAAAGTGGTGATGAAGGGTCGACTGCAGAAAATATAGAAGTCAAGCTAAGCTAGGCCCACTAGAAAATGATTTCGATGGAGGGGGACCATTGCGCCCTTGTTGGCTACTATATTAATTACTAAATGATGCTCCAACCAGAAAGCTTCAACTTTACTTCCTCTACCTAAGCACATTAATTGTTTTGTTTGCTTATTTATTTTAGCTACTGAACACTACATGTCATATCCGATCCCAATATCCGAAAGATATGGAATATATATATGACCGAGTTGAACCTATAGGGCATGTCAAACTTATTTGAATGCTTAAATATTACATGTACAATCCATCAATAAATAAATAACAATTAGTGACAAATACAGATTAATATAATTAATTTAATTCATAATAATAATAATAATAATAATGATAATAATATATCAAACAACAAGATCATTGTTTTCAAAATAATAAATCAAAAGGTGACATAATAGTACTCATGTAACTATTAGTCTAAAACTTGACTAATAGTAAAGTTTCAAATATTTCTAATGCTCCAACTCACATCCTAGGCCTTGGTTGCACTAGTCTTCACTATTTGAGAGTGAGCAAGAAAGAATATTGAATTAACATACCAACAAGTAAGCTTACCTCTAGTTAGATCAAGCACACCAATATATACCAAGTATAGATCTATACACAATATGGTGACATTTGTTAGCCGAAATGGGATTACCACGATGATCTAAGATCATTAGTGATCTTTATATTGAGGTGATATGATTCTTAATAATCTAAGATTTTCATGTTTGATATATTATATTCTAGTGATTAAAGATATCTGAGCATCTATGATTAAGCTGTTTGATATACCATTAGAATCCAAGACCACTATCCGGAAGTTGAGGATGGTTAATAGGATCACCACATTAGATAGCAATTTTAGAGGTGAGGTGATTTAAGAATATCACTGTTGATAGGAATCTTTAAAAAGCCATTATGATGAAGATACGTATAAAGGGATAAGGCTTTGATCCCTAAAGAAATATCTAATTGGCTTAAAAATGAAAATCATAGCTAAATCTAATCCAAGAGATCAAGGTGATTTATTCAAGATCCACAAAAAGATCATGGGTCATTCACTCCCAAGAAGATCCAATTCAAAGTTAACATAACTAATTCACCTCCGACACTTATAAATACAGAACCTAAAGCCATTAAGAAGGCCAGAGTAAGACTCCTTTCCCTATCTTTCTTTTCTTTTCCTTTCTTCTCAAATCTAGAAAATTGACTTGAGTGCCGAAGGGATTCTTCAAAGGAAAGCCTTGGGTCTTCTTACGTTTCTTTTGAGTGAGTGCAAGGATCTACTTGGAATTAAGGTTTGATGCTTGAACTTCATCTTGACTTCTTGAGCTGATTCTTGACTTCTTGAATAAGCTGTGTTTAATTAGATTTATTTTCAATAAATTTCATCTGTTGATATGAAGACATAGAAAGAAGCATCAACAGATTAGCATTATCTATGAAAAATTTCTTGAAGCCTTATCCACAAAGTAGAAAATGAGACGGAGGAAGATTGAAGATGAAACTAAGGAAGATCAAGATGACAACTGAAGAAGCACTAAGAAAATCTTTAGGGAGGACCTAAAACTAAATGCAAGTAAGAATAGAAAATGATTGGCCATTCTCAATTTATATAGAGCAAAGGAAAAAGAAAATGATGAGTGTAGTTTCCAAAATAACTTATTGGTTATGGGACACATGTTATTCATTTATTCAGAACTCGGGTAGTTTTTATCAAAGCCAACATTTCTTTAAATTATACGCTCAAAAATTGAAAAGAAAATCAACAACAATCCTTAACTGCCCCATGATAAGCTGACTAAATTAAAAGATCGTGCTTGAAAACCAAAAAGATCTATGCTTATTATAGGCCCCCTTCAAAGAACCATAAATGAGAAGAACCTTTATGGCTTCTAATAACCTAAAATTGTTTATTAAATAATTTTTATATCAATGAAGAAGATGAATAGGATGAAATTAAAATAAATCAAGGGAATCATATATGCATAAACACCTTTAAAAAAATAAAATATAAGTGTAGAGAAAACTCTCTATAAAAGATAATATATTTAGCCTTATAGATACATAATATTCAGGACTACTTTTAAGACTTAAAGAAAAAGACTAATTGAACCCCCAAAAGTGGGGGACATGTGATGATAGGAATCTTTAAAAAGCCATTATGATGAAGACACGTGTAAAAGGATAAGGCTTTGATCCCTAAGAAAATATCTAATTGGCTTAAAAATGAAAATCATAGCTAAATCTGATCTAGGAGATTAGGCTGATTTATTCAAGATTCACAAAGAGATCGTGGGCCATTCACTCCAAAGAGGATCTAACCCAGAGTTAATGTAACTAATTCACCTCGGGCACTTATAAATACAGAACCTAAAGTCTTTAAGAAAGCTAGAATAAGACTCTTTTCCCTGTCTCTTTTTCCCTTCCTTTTCTTCTCAAATCCAGAAAAATTGACTTGAGCATCAGAGGGATTCCCTAAGAGAAAACTTTGAGACCTCTTGGTGAGTGCAGGGATCTTCTTGGAATCAAGTTTTGATGCTTCAATTATATCTTGATTTCTTGGGATAATTCATGATTTCTTAAATGAGCTGTGTTCAATTGGATTTTGCTTCAATACCATGAAGGATCGCTATGTTGCAATCAGACATAGTGATTTCATCACCTCACTCAAAACACCAGTGATATTGGGTGATCACCTCATATCAAACACTACCCATATGTATCCATAGTTATCAAATTGGTCCAAACATCTTGGAACAATAGTGATCAATGGTCAAACCAATGAATCAACAATCAAACCACATGAATAATAAAGTATAATTCAAATTAAAAAATGATTCATAATAACAAATAAAGATAATTTCTGAGTAAAATTTAACTAATTTGGTAGCTTTAAATTTTAACTTCTTAAAATTAAGTTATTTAAACTATCATAGAATATAATATCCATATTAATATAATAATCTCAAATTTCTAAAAAAATTGAAATCCTCTATATCAATTAGAGAAAGAGAGAGATGAGAGAGAGAGTTAGACTGGTTAAAGAACAGGGAAAGAGGGATTTAGGGAAAAATTAAAAAAATCTTAAAAAGTAATAGTGATACTTAAATTATATTGGTTAAAAAGTAATTTTAAAGGATTTTAAAAAATCAATCTGATTTTGTCGGTGCATACAAAATCACTAAGTCAATAAAAAAAATTAGTTGATTCATTCAATTTTAGCCAGATCAACTATACAACCAATCTAGTTAAAGAACTAAATCAGTCAGAGGTTCGATTCACTCATTCACTGATTAAACTAGTCAATCTAGTCCAAGTCTAATAACTGTGTATATCTTAATCATAAAATAATTTGCCAACAAAAACTCATATAAAGTAAACATAGCAAAATATAACTTCATTTTTCAGAACATTTAATGCATCAACTTAGAAAATTTATCATCTTTCCCTTTTCCATTTTTTCTAAATTATAGTCATTTTTAAATCCAACTTCTCAAATCTTTGATGATGATGATGGCCATGATCAACCTCATCATAAGGCCTAAAAGAGACTAGCTTTTGATCATAAAATATGTCGATGAAAAGATATACACCAGCAATTAGCCCTGATTGGCTTAGCTTAGAAGGAAACTAGCTTTGATTCATATGGATTAAACATGCCAATAGTCATGTACTAATGATAAACCTTGATTGGTTAGGCTTGAAAGAGATTAGTTCCTTGGCGCAAAACATGCAAAAAGTAGCATGCACCAATGATCAACGCCAATTTTTTAGGCATAGAAAATTACTTCTAAATTACATGTGGCCAACAATCAATTGCAATAGCTAGATCTGAATCAAAATCGAATCAAAGAGCAAGCATAATATCCATTTCAAACCAATTTCTTAGTTATACAACTAATCCAAAAATCCATGAAATTTTAACCATAAGACAATATACATATATCCATTCAAAATCAACATAATTTTCGATGTATCAAAATTTAGTACCATGTCTAAGTAAAATATATCATGCTTAAAAAGGATATATGATGGTTACTCCATGATTTTAAAATAATGTTGCATCTGTGCAAAGATATGTTTATATAAATCTTTGATTTCAAATATACTTAAAATATGCATTACAATTTCCATCACATGAAATTATGTATAAATAATTTTTCATATTTTTAATTTCAAATATTCATGCTTTTTTAATAAATAAATAAATAAAATAATGTAGATTTTTCATAGAAATATATTTACGTAATGGTAAAATGCTAGAGATTGAGGCACTTAATGTCTTTTAGATAAAACTGCTCATGCTCACAGACACAAGATTAATCTCCTAAGCTTGATGCTTTGCTGAGGTCAAAGATCCTAATCATAGAAGTCAACACCATCAAACATCAACTATAAGGGAGAAAAATAACTCAATGATTGTGCCCCTACAAATCCAGATTGAACAAGAAAATTTAGATCCATAATTAGCACCCTAAGGATCAAAAAAAGAGCCCTTAGCTAGGGCCACTTAGGTTTGCTTAGAGAGAAAATGAAAGAGAGAAACATTTTTTTCTTAGATAGTCTATTTGCTTAAAAATAAGTAATTCCATTTGAATTCCTCTATTTTTAAGTGATTCCTTTGTTTCATATGCTTTTAAGCCCAAAGAATTTAACTAAATTGAAGTCTTAAACCAAATTTTTGTACAATTAAAATTCACACCAAAATTAAAGTGATTTGGGGGCTAGAATTTATTTTGTAAGATCCATTTGTAAAAGACTAAAATAGCCTTTTTTTAATACTTTCTCTCTTCTATCTTCCCTTTCATATTCTAAATTACACTTTCCTAATCCCTAAATTGAGAGCCCTAACCCTAAAGCACACCTCTGCCACCACTTCTAAGCACCATTGAGATGAGTAAATGTTGCCATGGTAAGGATTTCAATGCAACATTAAAAAGTCATATTTGAAGTAGTAAGCCAACTCCTAAAATCTCTCTTCCTCTCTCTTGATTTTTTTTTCTTTTCTTACTTTTTTTTATTGGTTTAAGTTTTGACATCAGTCAATCCTATGATGCATTTCAATATGTTTGTATTTAAGTTTTTGGACTCCGATTCAATTGCTTCTAACGGTTCCATATCTTTTCAAACCAAAGAATAAGTTCAATCAATATCTCCTCAACAAATAAGGCATAACTTAATGAATTCAACAAAAAAAGAGAGATAGAGAAAAAAAAATGCCAATCACTTGTTTCTTAATGCCCATTTGTGCAAAGTATTTGAAGTAGAAAATATTGTTTAGGCAAATCAAATAGTCGCATACTATTGTGAATCTATGATATGTATCTAATTTAAACTCTGGCCTATTTAATTAGTTATCTATTAGGGACCTCAAATGTAGGTACTTTTGATATAGTTCTTCCTCGGTCAATATGCCATTTTCTTCTTGACGAGTCCAAAACACGTCCACCACCGACATGAAAATCAAGCATTAATTTAATAAAGTTTATATACCATTTTTATATTTAAAGAAGAATTACTTTCTTCTTACTTCTATTTCACTTGTATGGAAACAAGCCATTCCAAAGATTATAAGGCAGATGGTCACATTTGTTTAGAACTATCCAAATTGATAGACTTTCGTGTAGTGTGATATTTTACATTTTTCTTTAATGCTAAGTATTAGTTACGTAGACTGTTTTGCTCCTTTAATGCTATCATTCTAAATGTTAATGCTTTTAGATAGTATCTGAAATAATTATTGCTAGTCATCTTAGTTATGCTAGGAATTAGCTTTATTCATGTGTGCGCTATGAATCAATTAGATTGTTGATGTTCAAATAGACATTAATATGGGTTTTGTTGCTTAATTCTTTGATTGTTATCCTAGATATTTGAACATGTAAATATATGTTTGATATGTAGATAGCAAATATATATTTGATTTATATTTGACATGTGGTAATTACTCAAAAGGTTGAAATTTTCTTTTTAGAAAAATTGGAATTATGATGGCACTTTTGTTCATTGACTAAAAAACCATAATGATGTAGACTTGCAGTGTTCTAGTACCTCTTCAAAGACCATAAAAGTCAACTAAGTGCCTTATTAATAATTCATGGATTCATGAAATCCTTACCTTTCTATGAAGTATGTTTTAATTCCTGGCAAGTATTATGTTGATTTTTTTTTCCTCTATATATTTTGTATTTGTAGCTTACCTAGAAGTTTTAATTATAGGCAATATGAGAGACTTTGAAAGAAATACTATGCTTGCTATGGTAGCCTATGTGAGTTTACATTGAATTTATCAATATGCATCTCTCTTAAAGAGGTGAGTGTCCCAACCTAGAGGAGAGAGAGAGGAAGTACAATAAGAATTAATGAGAGCTATAGAAATAAAAAGAAAAAAGAAAAAACTCATGTGACATCTTAAGACCTCCTACTTTGGGGCATTTAGTAGCCATTCTTAAAGGTGTCTTTTAAGGGATACTAAATACAGTTTGTCGAGGAACAAGTACCAAGTTCATATTATACGCAATGTATGGAGCCACACAATGTATTTTTCTTCCATTGATCTGGTGAGACCATCTGTCATCATTTTTATCAAGTTCTTACGATAATCATTATACTTAAGATTATTTTTTGAAAAAACTTTCCTTGCCAAATAAGAGAAGAGGGTTTACTTTGCTAGAGAGCTGATCTACCTAGAAGATCTATACTCAGGCGAAGGAGAGAGAGAGTTAGTCACTACATGAAGATGAGTTTTCTAGAGATTACCCAAAACTGCTCACTCCAGAAAAAAGAAAAGTGTTGGTCTAATCAGATGCAACTAGCAAATTTAGCTAGGTATGGCCAATACAACACTTTTTCGTCATTGTGAAGGAGGAAGAAGGTTTTATTTATGCAAAGAAAAGCAAAGAAAGCATAGTTCCCACTATGAAACACACCATGAAGGATCAATTCAAAAAAGGGGAAGGAAAGAGCCTTCTCATCAACTCCAAAAGTGCTATCTTTATAAAGTCCAAAAGGACATGCAAAAGAAGAAGATGAAAAAAAAGGGAAACTAAAAATAGGAAGAGCAAGCTATAGAAAACTACACTTAGAAGAGTCCTCATTGGGGGGCAAGTCGAACTTTCTCCCTCGAAGCATCTACAAACTCTCTGATATTGCCCTCAGTAATGCTAGTTGCTAAAGGAGCAATACTCTCAAACACACCAATCTCTACTGCTAAAGCCAAAACAAGCAATCCCTCTACTGGACTATTGACTGTCAAATTAAAGTCTCTTGCATTGGTGAAACAAAGACCATCTACAGCTACTAGAGGATTTTTCTTAGGAGGGCTACCATTATTAGTTTCCTTTTTCTCCTCCTTTAACTCTAGGAAGGAGAAATCGAGACCAGGATGCCTAATCCGAGTCTTCTTGAACAGGATGCCTCTCTACAAAGGTTGTGTGAAGCTCCTTTAAAACTTTAAATAATTGGACTACCTCCTTTATGGCTCACTCTATAACAGATCGCCTCTCCTCTATTTGAGTCACCTTTGCAACGATAGTGGCCTCCCTAGCTTTAGCTGTTTAGATCTCTGCTTCTAGACTAGCTACCCTATTTTTGGTGGTCGCCTTGTGACTTTCGATCTCCCCTGCTAGCATTGATAGCCTCCCTAATTCTTCTACCAATTCCCTCACACAAGCCATGAGCTTTATTCTTGCCTTCTCCTCCAGTACATGAGATGATTCTGCCCTCTCCTTCTCTGTCCTAACACTCTCAAAAGCATGGTCGAGATTCTTCCCATTTTGGGTGTACTTGTCCGAGAGCTCTCATACATGTTATATGAAGTGGATGGTGGACTTGAATGTAGATAAGACAAGTTGCTAGTCACCTAAGCACTGAAGGAACTTTTCATCAACTAGAAACATGACCTTGTTGGTGAAAAGGTGGACAAAAAGATCATAACCCATGGACTCTTCACTGAGCCTCAATTGCACCAACATCTAGGATTGCACAACCAAAGGGCTCAATGTTGGGGATGAGCGATTGAGGACCTCATGAGAGCTCGATGCCCAAGAAGTACAATTCAACGAGCTTAAAGCTAGGGATGCTTGCCCCAAGGTAGGATGAGAAGCTCCCTAGCCCTAGAAGGAACCCAGTGCTATGCTTGAGGGAGGGGGGATAGGCTCACGAAGAATATCCATCCTTGGAACAGTGAGGCACATGCCTAAGGGAAATACCTCACTCTCCAACATTGGAAGAGCCTAGACATCCCCTCATCAGTGGGACCTCAACTTTGCTACTTCCTACTAACAGCGTGCCCCTTGAGCTTTGCCCTCTCAGAGTGCCCTAACACCCCTACACTTCATAGCCTTGATGCCAATAAGATCAGCATGGATACTTGAAGAATAAGTCAATTAGCCATACTGAAGGCTAAAACATCAAATGACAAAGAAGCCCACAAACTTGTTCTAAGTGTTAGCACCTGCAAGCCAACACTCGAGAACAAAAAACTACTCCTCACCCAAGCAAACTGCTCTGACCTTGGGAGTGAGAGGCATATGATGACAAATCCCACATTACCTATTAAATGAGAATATAGTGACACTGCCCCTAGTAGAACCACCTATAGTTACTTCAGAACCACATGCTCTACGATTGAAAGATAATGTGTACTTGAATGATGATGAGTATGACCATCTTCTAACCTATAAGGCCTCTCTAGCTTTGTAGTAAATGCGACCATGGTGCTAACATGGGCACCTGAGGCCCACCTCCATGCTAGGCCATATCATGTATTCTCCATCGACCCATTCATTCCATCACAAGTTTGAATGCCCTATATAACCAAAAAAAGGTACCCTCTCACTCTCGTTTTGGACACTATATCTAAACATTAGCCTCCATTTTTTTCACTTTCTTCTCATATTAACTTAGGCATTGGAGAGCCTTTGCTAAGCAGGCCCTCAGCACCTCTTACATTCATTTTTTGTGCTCGCAATGATTTGAACCCACTTGGTAGGAGGCTCTTGCCTTATTGGATCAATCATCAACCTGATTTTCATCTCATCACTCATTTCATCATCTCTATTAGCGTTTGGGGTCCCTCAGCTAAATTTTGACATCATCAGGGAATATAAACAATTTACATTATCATTTATATGAGGATGAATAAATTTAAATTTTTTTTCTACCTAGTTATTCTTTTTTCACCTCTTAAAAAATTATTTTATTTGTTATAATTATAATACTAGCTTTTGATAATGTTATATAAAATAAACATTAATATTGTTATGATACAATAATAATTAATTAATATATTGTTGTGAAAAAATATTATTATAATGTAATATTATAATCTATAATAGTATGATCAAAACATGTTATTATATAATACCATAATACTATAATATTACATTATGCTTTAATTTTGCATGAGTACTATAATAACATCATAGTATTATAACACTATATTATTACTATAACTACTATTATATTTTTTAATAGTATATTATTATATAATTATTGATTAACTAAAAATTTTATATACTATAATAATATAAAATTACTTCATTAAAATATTATTATATTAAAATAATAATAATATAATAATATGATATTATAGTAAAGTCATTATTATATTTTTCTTAATTATACTATTATTACAATATAATATTATTAAATTACTATATAATAATTTAAATATTTAAAATAATTTATAGTAATAGTTTTTGATAATGCAAATGGTTTACCAATTGAAAATGCAATTTAATCCGAAAGCACTTTTTCAATTTAGTTACTAAATAGTTACTAAAGTTCTATGGTGCTTTAGAAATGTAGGCTCCATTTGGGAAAGATGCTGGGGGCCAACAATAGCTGTTTTTCATTAGTTATATAATATAGTTATTTTTCAACAAGTTTCAAATAAAGCCATAGTTATCAAATAACAAATAACTATTCATAAAAACCCTACTTTCAAATGCTTTAATTAAGTCTATTATCGATTAGATTAACTAGTGACCTAATCCTTTTAAAGACTTGTTTTGAAATGCATTTGGAGGGATCAAAAGTGCTCTCCAAAATTAGAAAGCACTTGGGGGAGGCGAAGGTGGTGTTTGATAAATTCTTTGAGTCAACTTTTGCTAGAAGTGCTTTTGCTCAAAAGCTAGAAAATATTCATTTGTCAAAAGTTTTAATTTAGAGCTTCAACCTAGAAATGCTTTCCTATACCTACATCTATTGAAAAACTATTTTCATTATACTTAGAGATGAGTTTGAAATATGAAAACAATCATAATTAATATTATAATATTATTATAATAATATAATACAATATAATAGTATTATATTATATTATTCATATAATATTATTATTACTATATAGTGTAAAATAAAATAATATGATCATATTATAATTCTGTATAATATTATAATTTTATATTTTATTATAATTTTATAATAGTACAATAATACATCATAATATAATATTTTTATAATATAATTATCAACTAATAATGAAAATACTATAATATGCCAATATTATAATACTATTTATCATGATTATATTATAATAATTATATTATGTTATAATATTATTATATTTTCTTATTCTATATTATAGTACTATAATATAATTACAATATATTATATTTTATGAATAATTTATAATAGTAATTTTTGATAATACATGCAGTTAGATTAGTGATAGTTCGATGCAATTTCTTATTACCATTTTACTAAACAAATATTCCTTTAGCATTTTAGATATATCATCATTAAATAATAAATATTTTTTTATAAAAGCTTTACTTTCAAAAATTACTATGAAAAGCTTAACTAACCAAAAGCTTTATTGCAGGAGCACAACAGGGCCTTAAATAATGGTGATATAGCAACCTAATTTATTTATTTATTTATTTTTGGTAGAAATAGAGTAACTTCTTTTTCTTTGCACTTTTTTGTCTCTCTTACGTTATGTGAGCATGTTCGTTTAGCATTTATTTGATTTATTTGAGTTGTCATAGTAATTTTTTAGCATGAGCTGCAATTGGAGGGTTAGGCAGGTGAGGAAATAGGATACTCATTAAATATATTGTGGAGCCCACCAAATTGTCTACATGCAGGTGACTCGAGAGGTTGAGATCAAGGCCAACTGGCCAAGTGACAACGGCCTGGTAGGATGAGTCCAGAGAAAGAAAATTATCTAGCGGAAGCGTCCTTTTTTTTTCTTCTGTGGACAACGTAAAGAGATGGACCATCGCAAAAAGCAACGAGGTTGACCATGCTCTATATAAGCGGGAGACGGGTGGAAGGATCATTGCGCCTCAGAAAAGCAAGGAAGAGGGGATTATCAATTAGAAAAAAAAAAAAAAAGGAATGACGCTTTTTAAGGCATTTTTCATCGTCTTGGTGCTCTGCAGTCTAATCATCCAGCCGAATACGGCTGCCATGGATACCAATGATACCCAAACCAGTGAGCCTTATCTTATGTTTGCTTTCTTCAATCCTCATTTATCTTTTCTTCGTTAGCTTCTTTCTTTTCCTCCGTTTTTCTTCTTAATCAATTTATGATCTTTCTTTTAAGAAACTCATTAGTTTAATTCCAAAATTTAAAACAACTTCATCACAGCACAGAGCATGACAATGGTTGTGGACCAAAATGTAATACTTCAAATACAAGAAGGGCCGAAAATACATATATAGACCTTGGAGCACAGTTAGCTTGGTAATCAAGACTTGGACAATGATAGTTATATGGATGGGATTGAAATTTTCTATTGATCTTACATCTACTGATTGCTGAGTGCAGCCATACTCGGCGAAATTACAACTCCTTTTGTTCTCGTGATTTCTTTTTGTTTTTAATTGCAATGGTCTCACTGATTGCAGTGTATGGCCGTCCTTAATGTAATGAGTGCTTCTTTTTAGTCTCACAACCTTTTAGAACTCCTTTTTCTTTTAATTGCAATGGTCTCACAGATTGCAGAATGTGGCCGTCCTTAGTGTAATCAGTACTCCCTTTTAAGTCTCATAACTTTCTTTATAATTAGTATGGAATAAATTACTAAGTAGTTTTTGAATGCCGGTAGTCTCACCGGCAGTTTTTTTTTTTTTTTAATGTTGTTTCATTATGTGAAATTTATCTCATATTTGAAACAGTAATAACATGGACATCCACGCATACAAAAAGTTCTCAGCTGCGTGACATGGGTGGTTGAAATTGATCTGGTTAAATGTTGAACTACCAACCAGTATGTCAAACTTTTCTGCACAAATTGATGCCTTTCATTAGAAAGCGAAAAACACTTGAGATCAATTAGAACAGTGGATCGCACATATTTGCACCAACAGTGACAGTTCTACGAGAGTTGAGCTTGACTGGGCTTGTATATAATCAAGCTTAGTTTGGCACACAAGTCTGGTTTGTTTACCAATACTTTAAGATTAGTTACAAACCAATCCAAACAATAGCATGATTCATCGAACTAATTCAAATTTGAATCAAGCTCAGTTAAGATTTGGATTAATATTTAATTGATTAAATAAATAAATATACTAATCAAAGTCCTAATCTAATAATTCTTTATATATCCATCCATTGATCCATCAACGCATACTTTTATATATACATATATTCATAATGTACAAATATTTGCACGCACATATAAATATATATGCACATGTATACATATGTATAGATATATATACATGTACATGCGCATATATACATACATATATATATATATATATATATATACATAGAGAGAGAGAAAAAAAGAGAATTATATATAGAGAGAGAGAAAGAGAGAGAAAGAGAGAGAAAGAGAAAGTGTGTGCATTATATATAAATATATAGATATTTTTTAGTCTTATAGCGTCTAAGATCAAGTTGGATCAATATTGGTTTAGCTTAAAATTAATTTTGAGCTATCAGCACACATCCTACCTCTCAATTGAAATGGTCTAATGTGAATCAGGCTTTCTTTGTCTCCTTCCTAAGCCAGTACAATCCTCTAAAGTAGTTTTAAATAGAAACAAGAGCCTACCCTCATTGTAACCTCAATCATTTTTATTGCTGAGCGAAAAGGCCGACAACAGTAGATTTTGATGCATATTATTGTGATGTTATAAAATTTAAATTTTTATCTTAAAAAATTTTAAATCTTGCTTGATAAGTTAATATGGATATAATTTGCAATTGGTTGTGCAGAAGCTAATGTAACTACTGGGCTTGTGGACTCAGACCATCCTCCAAAGCTGCCACGAAAGCCATGGAAACCAAGCCACCACTTCTTTCATATGCCACGACTACTGCCTCCTTCATGCCCTAAGCACTGCAAATGCTCGCCTCCTCCTCCTCCTCCATGCCCTAAGAAATGCAAATGCCCTTTGCCTCTCCCTCCAATAAAAAAACCAAAGCCTCCTCCTCCATGCCCTAAGCAATGGAGATGCCTTGTTCCTCCTCCTCCATGCCCTAAGAAATGCAAATGCCCTCCCCCTCCCCTTCCAAAGAAAAAACCAAAGCCTCCTCCTCCATGCCCTAAGCAATGCAGATGCCCTATTCCTCCTCCTCCTCCTCCGTGCCCTAAGAAATGCAAATGCCCTTCCCCTCCCCTTCCTAAGAAAAAACCAAAGCCTCCTCCTCCATGCCTTAAGCAATGCAGATGCCCTATTCCTCCTCCTCCTCCTAAATGCCCTAAATGCAAATGCCATCTCCCTACCCCATGATTAGACCGACACCTTGTCTATACTAGTATCTGCAGTCGTCAACCGATCCTTGGTTGCCAATATACTGTCTTAACTTTGTATGGATTCATGCACTAAATAAGCAGCCGCTAGGCTTGATCAGCTTGCATCAAGAGCTATGTAATACCTTTATGTTTTGACTAATGTTCTAATGTTGCTGTTATTGTACTAGAATTTTCTGTATTATCAATATTGTCAATCTATCATTGAAACTTATGTTCCATAATTATACTTTTATGTTCTACTCCTTTTTATTTTTATTTTTAATTATTTTTTGAGAAATCCAACAATGTTGCAACTAAAAGTATGGCAGATCCAAATTAGTGCACCTAAAGAAATTAAATAACATAAGACAAGCAACAATAATTGTAATGGCAATAAATGGTGATAATCCTTGGGAACTACTACCTGAAACAAGCAGGTCCGAGGCTAAAATAAAATTAATCTTAAAACCAGCAAAACATACAAACCATGCAAAAAAGAAACCAACTTCATACCAGATCAATGTGCTCTCCAGATTATATCCATGCTATTAAAGCAGTATCAATTTAAAAGATTAATCTTCCATGAAATAGAAACACCACCAGATGGAAGAGTATGGAGAGTTAACGTCATAGTTTGAGGCATGAGATACCCTACAATTGGATGAAGCGAAATCTCTAAGTGAAGATACTTTTAACTTTCTTAGTCCTCTTGTACGTCCTCCATGGCCTCAAATGGTTGATCCTCTTCATCACATTCGTTTGAGAATCAGTTTTGTGCCTTGCATCCATGGTAGACGATGACACTTTCCATCATAATTATAAATATAACTCCTTATCCCTTAACCCCACGTCCCTCCTTATATGCTATTGGAAAAGGCTACTTGATGAGGAAAAGAGACTTTCATGCTCTGGCACTAGTTCTAGACATAATTATATTGTTAGACCAGGCTTTTCTCCTGGTAGTCAGTCTAATCCTATTGTTGCTTTCAGAATTTCACTGTGAAGCAATTGCACATTCCAAATCTCATTCTCCCACCCATAAAGAAAATGGTTTATAGAAAAATACTTCAGTTAAATTCTCATCAGTTTGCAAACCCCTCAAATTTTGGTAGATACTTTTTGAATGCAGAAGTATGCGGAAATTAGAAGAGTTCTCACGTCATCGCCATATTCTATCAACCCAATATAGATATTAAGTGCTGTCATCAATTTAACCTATATTACTTATGGATAAAATTTTTGAAACTTTTTCTTTCCACATGAAAGAAGGCTAACAGTATGGGAGGCCTACCTGAGTCCCACCTCCACTTCATTGTTGCATGATGGAAATCAAAAAGCTGCCAAGTTCAATCAGCCATCCTATTGGGCCATTTTTTTTGAATGTTGGAAAATATTCTAATTGCACTGTACAAATTTAAATTATTTTCCGTTGGCATTATGCTCAATCAAAGCTTGACGGTTGAGATCTCTTAGACGAATTTTCTTGCCGATCCCTCAGTAAACTTAGAGACAATTGATCATTCTTTGCTAATCAAGGGTCGATAATTTCTTTCGAATTTGACCAAGCCTTGCGCCAACCTGTGTTTTGAGTTGCTTTAAGCTGCCTTACATTCCCTGTCCGCTTTGTTAATTGAGAGTCCCTTCGGTCACATCCCAGACCGCTCCCTTTCGTTACCATAAATAACGAGTTCGTAAAATTTCAAAGCAATAATAAATGGAGAAATAATTGTGCGTGACGCCCTGTTTCCGACAGTGAGAGGAAACCCATCGAAACAGAGAGGCCACATCAACCGTTTAATTTGCCTCCTCTTCTATTGTGATCCAGAGAGGACTGGCGTGGGACGAAGTGATGCTGGGGTGCCGTGGGGACGTCGGATACTTTCTCCCTGCGTTATCACTTCTATTATTTAAACATTTGGCACCACCACCTCGGATCTGAGCCGCCGGTCACTGGTTATCTTAGGTGAGCGAGAAATTTTGCGCACCACCATGCCTAGCTGCCGCGCCAAGCCACTGCCGATGGCCGCTGCATTATAAAACCGTACAAAATAATTATATATATATATATATATAACTTAAAACCTCACACCTTAAATTTATCTATTATTAATTAATTTATAAAGAATTTTTTAAATACATGACCATTAATAGATTAATTAGATCAGAAAGTAAACTTAAAGCATCATAAATAATATAAGAGCCAACCTATATATATAAAAGTTGATGATCAAAAAAAAAATTTATTTATAAAATTTTTAATATATCATGTATATAATACCACATCTTTTACTGGCTGAATTTATCAATAGATTGGATATATAACATGGTCACAATTTTCCTAAGTTTCTTAAAGAAATAAAGTGCTTGAAATCAAATTTTGGATTGAGGTCGGAGTTAAAAGCTAAAAAAAACAGTAATTTTAAGCTGTATTTTTACATTTGCTATTAAAAAAAGTAATTATTTATAGTTTTTGATAATGCAAATGGTTACCAATTGAAAGCATAATTCAATCCAAAAACACATTTTCAATTTAGTTATCAAATAGTTACTAAAGTTTTATAGTGCTTTAAAAATGTATAAGTTTCATTTGGGATAGCTCTTATGAGGCCAACAGTAGCTGTTTTTCATAAGTTATATGAGATAGTTATTTTTCAATAAGTCTCAAACAAAGTTGTAGTTATCAAATAATAAATAACTATTTACAAAAACCCTACTCTCAATTGCTTTGATTGAGTCCATCATCCACTAGATTAACTAGTGACCTCCTCCTTTTAAAGTCTTGCTCTGAAATACATTTGGAGGGATCAAAAGTACTTTTCAAAATTAGAAAGCACTTGCTGGAGACAAAAGTACTATTTGATAAATTCTTTGAGTCAACTTTTACTAGAAGTACTTTTGCTTAAAAGCTAGAAAATATTTAATTGGCAAAAGTTTCAATTTAGAGCTTAAAAGCACGCTTCCCTATTCCTACACCTATTGATAAACTATTTTCATTATACTTAGACATGAGTTTAAAATATGAAAACAATTATAATTAATATTATTATATTATTATAATAATATAATACAACATAATAGTATTATATTATACTATTCATATAATATTATTATTATGATGTAGTGTAAAATAAAAAAATGTAATCATATTATAATTTTATATTTTATTATAATTCTATAATAGTACAATAATAATACATCATAATATAATATTTTTATAATATAATTATCAACTAATAATGAAAATACTATATTATGCCAATATTATAATACTATTTATCATAATTATATTATAACTATAGTGTGTTATAATATTATTATATTTTCTTATACTATATTATAGTACTATAATATTATTATAATACATTATATTTTATGAATAATTTATAATAGTAATTTTTGATAATACATATAGTTAAACCATTGATAGTTCCATGTAATGTCTTATAACCATTTTACTAAACAAATATTTCTGTGGCATTTTAGAAATATCATCATTAAATAATAGATAGCTTTTTTATAAAAGCTTTACTTTTAAAAATTACTATAAAAAGCTTAACTATCCAAAAGCTTTACTGCAGGAGCAAAACATGGCCTTAAATAATGTTGACAAAGCAACCTAATTTATTTATTTATTTATTTATTTGTAGAAATAGAGTGACGTCTTTTTCTTTGCACCTCTTGTCTCTCTTCGATTATGTGAGCATGTCCGTTTAGCATTTATTTGAATTGTCATAGTATTTTTTTAGCACGATTTGCAAGATGAGGGTTGGGTAGGTGAGGAATTAGGATACTAGTTAAATTTATTGTGGAACCCACCAAATTGTCACATACAGGTACTCGAGTGGTTGAGATCTAAGGCCAACTGCCAAGTGACAAGGGCCTAGCAGGATGAGTCCAGAGAGAGAAAATTATTCCATGCTCTGTATAAGCATTGGACCATTGTAAATTTTTTTTTTTTTTTTTCTGTGGACGATGCAAGGAGATGGACCATTGCAAGAGGCGAGGCTTTTGTTCCACCAATGGACGTTGCCCATGCTCTCTATATAAGCGGGAGACCGGTGGAAGGATCATTGCGCCTCAGAAAAGCAAGGAAGAGGGGATTATCACTTAGAAAAAAAAAAAGGAATGACGCTTTTTAAGGCACTTTTCATCCTCTCGGCGCTCTGCAGTCTAATCATCCAGCCGCATACGGCTGCGATGGATGCCAATGATACCCAAACCAGTGAGCCTTACCTTATGTTTGCTTTCTTCAATCCTCATTTAACTTTTCTTCGTTACTTACTTCTTTCTTTTCCTCCATTTTTCTTCTTAATCAATTTATTATCTTTCTTTTAAGAAACTCATTAGTTTAATTCCAAAATTTAAAACAACTTCATCGCATCACAGATGCTATTAATTTTTTAATCAGCATAACCATAGTTATGGGCCAAAAATGTGATACTTCAAATACAAGGAGGGCTGAAAATATATATATAGACCCTCAAGCACAGCTAGCTTGGTAATCAAGACTTGGACAATGATAGTTATATAGATGGGATGGAAATTTTCTATTGATCTCACATCTACTAATTGCTGAGTGTAGCCATACTTGGCGAAATTAAAGCTCCTTTTTGTTTTTGTGAATTTTTTTTTCTTTTAGTTGCAATGGTCTCACTGATTGCATTGTGTGGCCGTCCTTGGTGTAATCAGTACACCTTTTTGGTCTCACAACTTTCTTTTTAATTAGTATGGCATAAATTACTAAGTAGTTTTTGAATGCTGGTAGTATCACCGATAGTTTTTTTTTTATTTTTATGTTGTTTCACTATGTAAAATTTATCTCATATTTGAAACAGTAATGACAGGGACACAACTTTCTTTTTAATTAGTATGGTATAAATTACTAAGTAGTTTTTGAATGCTGGCAGTCTCACTGGTAGTTTTTTTTTTTTTTAATGTTGTTTCACTATGTGAAATTTATCTCATATTTGAAACAGTAATGACAGGGACACAACTTTCTTTTTAATTAGTATGGCATAAATTACTAAGTAGCTTTTGAATGCTGATAGTCTCACTGGTAGTTTTTTTCTTTTTTTTTAATGTTGTTTCACTATGTGAAATTTATCTCATATTTGAAACAGTAATGACGGGGACACAACTTTCTTTTTAATTAGTATGGCATAAATTACTAAGTAGTTTTTGAATGCTGGTAGTCTCACTGATAGTTTTTTTTTTTTTTTTAATGTTGTTTCATTATGTGAAATATATCTCATATTTGAAACAGTAATGACAGGGACATCCACGCATACACCAGCATGTCAAACTTTTATGCACAAATTGATGCCTTTTATCAGAAAGCGGAAAACGCTTTAGATCAATTAGAACAGTGGATCGCACATATTTGCACCAACAGTGACAATTCTACGGGAGTTGAGCTTGACTGGATTTGTATATAATCAAGCTTTAGTTTGGCACTCAAGTCTAGTTTGGTTACCAATACTTCAAGATTAATTTCAAACCAATCCAAACAATAGCATGATTCATCAAACTAATTCAAATTTGAATCAAGCTCAGTTAAGGTTTGGATTAATATTTAATTGATTAAATAAATAAATATATTAATCAAAGTCCAAATCTAATAATTCATTATATATCCATTCATTGATCCATCAATTCATACTTTTATATATACATATGTTCATAATATACAAATATATGTACACACATATAAACATATATGCACATGTATACATATGTATATATGTAAATATATGTGCACGCACATATATACATACATAGATACATACATACATATATATATATATATATATATATAGAGAGAGAGAGAGAGAGAAAGAGAGAGAAAGAGAATGTGTGTGTATTATATATATAAATATATAGATATTCTTTAGTCATATAGAGTCTAATTAGATCAAGTTGGATCAATATTGGCTTAGCTTAAAATTAATTTTGAGCTATCAGCACACATCCTACCTCTCGGTTGAAATGGTCTAATGTGAATCGGGCTTTCTTTGTCTCCTTCCTAAGCCAGTACAATCCTAAGTAGTTTTAAATGTGGAAAAAAGAGCCTACCCTTATCGTAACCTCAATCATTTTTATTGCTAAGCGAAAAGGGCGACAACAGTAGATTTTGATACATATTATTGTGATGTTATAAAATTTAAATTTTTATCTTAAAAAGTTTCAAATAATCTTGCTTGGTAAGTTAATATGGATATAATTGCAATTGGTTGTGCAGAAGCTGATGTAACTACGGGGCTTGCGGACTCAGACTTTTACTTTGGCCCTCCTCCAAAGTTGCCGCCACGAAAGCCAAGAAAACCAACCCATCACTTCTTTCATATACCACGACTACCTCCTTCATGCCCTAAGCGCTGCAAATGCCCGCCTCCTCCTCCTCCTCCATGCCCTAAGAAATGCAAATGCCCTCCTCCTCCCCCTCCAAAGAAAAAACCAAAGCCTCCTCCTCCATGCCCCAAGCAATGCAGATGCCCTATTCCTCCTCCTCCTCCTCCTAAATGCCCTAAATGCAAATGTCGTCCCCCTACCCCATAACTGACATCAATACCTTGTCTGCACTAGTATCTACAACCAACGATAGATCCTTGGTCACCAATGTACTCTCTTAACTTTGTACCGATCCATGCACTAAATAAGCAGCTGCTAGGCTTGATCAGCTTGCATCAAGAGTTATGTAACTCCTTTTATGTTTTGACTGTTGTTCTACTGTTGGTGTTATTGTACTAGAACTTCCTATATTATCAACATTATTAATCTGCCATTGAAACTTATGTTTCATGATTATAGTTTTATCTTCTACTCTTTTTTAGTTTTTTTTTAATTAGTTTTTGGAGAAATCCATCCAACTAAAAGTATGGCAGATCAAAATCAGTGCGCCGAAAGAAATTAAATAACATAAGACAAGTAACAATAATTGGAATGGCAATAAATGGTGATAATCTTTGGGACCTACTACTGTTTCAGGTCCAAGGCTAAAATTAAATTAATCTTAAAACCAGCAAAACATACAAACCATGCAAAAAAGAAACCAACTTCATACCAAATCAATGTGCTCTCCATATTATATCCATGCTATTAAAGCAGTATCAATTTAAAAGATTAATCTTCCATGAAATAGAAACCACCAGTTGGAAGAGTATGGAGAGTTAACCTCATAGTTTGAGGCATGAGATACCCTACAATTGGATGAAGTGAAATCTCCAAGTGTAGATACTTTTAGCTTTCTTAGTCCTCTTGTACATCCTCCATGGCCTCAAATGGTTGATCCTTTTCATCACATTCGTTTGAGAATCAGTTTTGTGCCTTGCATCTATGGTAGACGATGACACTTTCCATCATAATTATAATATAACTCCTTATCCCTTAACCCCGCGTCCCTCCTTGCATGCTATTGGAAAAGGCCACTTGATGGGGGAAAGAGACTTTCATGCTCTGGCGCTTGTTGTAGGCACAAATATATTGGTCTACCGATTGTTAACTTCTAATTTTCCTGACATAATTATATTGTTAGACCAGCTTTTTCTCCTGGTAGTCAATCTAATCCTATTGCTGCTTTCAAAATTTCACTGTGAAGCAATTGCACATTCTAAGTTTCATTCTCCCACCCATAAAGAAAATAGTTGATAAAAAAAATACTTCAGTTAAATTCTCATCAGCTTGCAAACCCTTCAAATTTTGGTAGGTACTTTTTTGAATGCAGAAGTATACTAAAATTAAAAGAGTTTCCACGCAATCTTTATATTCTATCAAATCAATATAGATATTAAGCGCTGTCGCCAATTTATCCTATGTTACTTATGGATAAAATTTTTGAAACTTTTTCTTTTCGCATGAAAAGGGGCTAAAATTAACTTTTTTTTTTTTTTAATAATAGTATCAGAGGCATGCGGTCTTAAAAAAGTAATACATTAAGTATTTACGCTAGATAACTGAACAAGTAGATGGGAAAAACCTAAGTCCCACCTCCGCTTCATTGTTACATGATGGAAATCAAAGAGCTACCAAGTTCAATTAGCCATCCTATTGGACCATTTTCTTTGAATGTTGGAAAATATTTCAATTACACTGCACAAAGTTGAATTATTTCTCATAGGCATTATTCTCAATCAAAGCTTGACGGTTGAGATCTCTTAGATGAATTTTCTTGTTGATCCCTCAGAGACAACTGATCATTCTTTGCTAATCAAGGATCGATAATTTCTTTCAAATTTCACCAAGCCTTGCACCAGCCTGTGCTTTAAGTTGCTTGAAAGTTGCCTAACATTCCGTACCCACTTTGTTAATTGGGTCAGTCATATCCCGGACCGCTTTCTTGTGTTATTATAAATAATGCGTTTGTAAAATTTCAAAGGCAATAACAAATGGAGAAGATAAATGTGTGTGGCGCCCTGTTTCCGACTGTGAAAGTAAACCCATCGAAACAGAGAGGCCACATCCACCGTTTAATTTGCCGCCTCTTCTGCTGTGATCCAGAGAGGATTGGCGTGGGACGAAGTGATGCTGGGGTGCCGTGGGGATGCCGGATGCTTTTCCCGGCGTTACCACTTCTTTTATTTAAACCTTCGGCACCACCACCTCGGAACTGATTCCACTGCCATCTCCTGCCTTCTTCCTTCGATATGAGCCGCCGGTCACCGGTTATCATGGGTGAGTGATATGAGCCAACCACTACACGCCAAGCCACTGTCGGTGGCCGCTGCATCGTAAAACCCTACAAAGTAATCTTATACGTAAGAAAAGTTTAAAACCCTCGTAAATCTATTATCATTTAACCTGCAAAAATTTTTTAAAATAACATAGCTATTAATAAATTAATTAAATCGGTAAATATATTTGAAGCATTATAAATGATATTAAAGCCAATGTACAATGCGAAAGTTGATGAATAAAAAAAAAAATTATTCATAAAGTTTTTAATATATCATGTACATGATACCATATTTTTTATTGGCCAAATTTATCATATAAATTAGATACGTAATATGGTCACACATTTCCTAAGTTTCTTAGAGGAGTAAGATTCTTAAAATCAAATTTTGGATTAAGGTTGGATTTAGGAACTAATAAAAAAATAGTAATTTTAGGGTGTAATTTCAAAAATATTTTCTGTTTTTATAACTTATTTACTATTTTTGATATTGGAGAAAAATATTTCATGAGAAAGAATAAAAATTATTTATATTCGCTCTTTTTTTAATTCTCCAATTTTTTATTTTTTATTCTTTTTTATTTAATAAAAAACAAAAAAAATATTTAAATTATTTTTAATTTTTATTAATTTAAAATTATATTTTAAAAAAATAAATTTTTATTCTCAATTATCAAACATCGTAATCATGTCGAGTAATCATGTCGAGCACCCGACTCTCCACTCCTCTCAGCAATCATCTCCTGCCATGTGCTCGTATCATCTATTCCTGTCAGCAAACATTTTGTCATTTCTTGCCGACTTTACTGAAATCTTGCACACTATTTGAAAAATCTTGATCAAAGAATTACTGCGAAATAGAATGGAGAAAAAGCAATAAGAGAGTGGATGGCAAGGGAATATATAAAGGACAAGCAAAGCTAGGCCAACTACAAAATGATGTCGGTGGAAGGGAACCATTGCGTCCTTGTTGGATCGCGCCGAATCTTAATTAACAGAGTGGGAATGTCATTGCACCACTCATCATCATCCTCTCAAACCTCTCTTCCCGTTTAGTCGTACCGTTGGGGATGGCTGCTACATTAATTCCTAGATGGTACTTCAACTAGAAAGCTTCACATTCACTTCCTCTACCTAGGCATATTAATATGTTTTGTTCCCTTATTTATTTTAGCTATTGAACACTACATGTCATATCCAATCCCAATATCCGGCAGATATGGCATATATGTGACCAAGTTGAACCTATAAAGTATGTCAAACTTTTTGCTGGTTAAAGTTGAAGGGGTGCCATTATAAATTTTTGTAACAATTTTAACCATGGGAAGGACTTCTAGCTCAAGTTACCTTGTAAGAAAATTATTAATATACTATATTATATAATATTATAATATAGTATATTAGTATAAAATTATTATATTCTATTGTAATAATATGATATTAATATCATAATAATAAACATGGCATAATGACATAATATTATTTTTATAAGAATATTATAATAATTCATAAACTAAGAATAATTTACAATGATAGTCTTTGATAATATAAATAGTACTTCTAAGTAGGGTCCTATAGCTGTAACCTTCCAAATAATATAAGTTTAGTTACAACTTTCAAGATTTCAATTGGCCCTTACTCTCAATGCATTAACCTTCAGTCTTATGCAATAAAGTTTTCGTATAGCCATATAATCTTTAAGAGCTTTGGTAGTCTTCCATCATATGCTATCCTTATAAGGCTTCTTTTATGATACTTCAACCCATAGCTTAGGTATGTAATAGACATAGGATCCTTTGACATAGGATCCTTAGACTGCATCAATTCTCTCCGGCTTAAAAGTTTTGGCTCCTTATAAGTTAGAAGGTAAAATATAATATTCTTCAAATATTTTTACTAAAGGAATCTTTTTTATATAGTTCAAACTAAGGTTTGTCATATTGGAAGCCGATATTATTTCGATTGTAATATCCTAAACTTGAAAGACTTGTAATTTCATTTTAAGCATGTTTTTATTGTTAGTTTAGCCTTCTAGTATGAATGATTGAGTGAAAATCTTAAGAAAATGTGAAAGCTAAAATTTTAGAGGTTATTTTGAATTTTCTCCCATGATCCTTCCAAAAAGTTGATAAAGTCACTTATTTGGGCTTTTAATCGAAGTTTTTGTGATGATTTCAATGTTTGCTAGTTGTTTTTGATCCTTGGGAGAGGTTAGAATGAAGATTTTGGAAATTGGAATGCATTAGAATGGCTTTTGGATGTTAATTGACTCATTTATTAACTAATTGGGGAGATGGCTGATTTTTTTTGAGTTGTTAGTCAGCCAAATTTGGAAGTTAGCTGACTATTTAGTCAGCTAATTTTGAAATTTTGGCTGACTGTTGGATTTCTGGTGAGCTAACAGGGGAAGTTAGCTGACTCTTTAGTCAGCTAACTCCCTGAAACTCACTGTAAAAAGGCTGGGAGAAAAATTTTTGCCACAGTAGTCGACTACTTAGTTGACTACTGTGGAAAAACGTTCTGTAAAATTGCTTGGGAAGAATTTTTCGACTAAGTAGTCGACTACTTTAGGAAATCTCTCTGTAAAAGTGGTTTTGAAGAAATTTTAGCCACAGTAGCCGACTATTTAGTCGACTACTGTGGAAAATTTGTCTGTGAAATTGGTTTGAGACCAATTTCACTCTTAATTAAGGACTTCCCAATGGACAAAAATCTTCTGTGGAAGTGGTTTGAGGATAATTTCACTCTCATTAGTTAGTATTCATGCTAACTAATAGGTGGATAACCCTTGTTTTTCATCTGATAACGAAATTTAATCAGGGGCATTAACAAAAATTTGACTAGGGGTATAAGTGAAATTTGATAAAAAGTCATTTGAGAATTTGATCAAGGGCAAGATAGGAAAGAAAATTAAAGGGCCAAAAATATTTGGTGGAGAAGAGAGCCATGTAAGCTTTGAAAAGCATGACTTAAGAGTAGAGAGGGGCAGAATAGAAATTTTCAAGAGCATTTAAAGCCACCCATCCTTCCTTAGTCCTTAAGCGGCCATGTGAAAAAAGAGAAAAAGAGAAAGAAATGGGGGAGAAAAGAGAGAAAGAGGAGAGGATTTCAGCCGTGGAGAAGAAGAAGAGAAGAAGAAAAAGAAAAGAAGAGAAGAAGAAGAGAAAAAGAGGAAGAGAAGGAAGGGAAGAAAGCTTGGTGGTTTAGCCATCTTTTCTAAGGTAAGTTCAAACCTTTCCTAAGCTAGAGAATGATGTTAAAATCTCATGATTTAGAGGTAAATGAGGTGATAGCATGTGTAGATTGTGAATCCTTGAGTATGTTAGGGATTTAAGAGTATTATGCTAAGATATGAAGGCATAGAGCATGTATGCATAGTTTTATGAAACCCTTGGTGCTTGTGACCTTAATAATGCATGTATGACGACTTAGGCCAAGAGATTGGTTCAAGGGAGCTAGAACTGGAGAAATAGCAGCTATAGTAGTGTGCTAGCAGCTAAGGTGAGTGGGTTTCTCATCTAGCTTTGAGAAATATTTTATGCTAGCATAGTGATATTTTGCTATAAATCAGAGTATGTTATATTAAGTATAGTATTTCAAGTAGTTAAATATGGAAAATCAGAACCCAGTTATGATGTATCTTATTCTCAAAGCATGTTCTAAAGCAAAGCATGAGTTTAAAGCATGTTCTAAAGCAAAGCATGAGTTTAAAGCATGTTCTAAAGCAAAGCATGAGTTTAAAGCATATTCTAAAGCAAAGCATGGGTTTACAGCATGTTTCCAAAGCAAAGCATGAGTTACAGAAAAGCAAGAGTTTCAGCAAAGCATGAGTTTAAGAAAAGAAAAGGAAACATGGGCTAGAGCATGTTTCAAAGCAAAGTGAGTTTCAACAAAGCATAAGTTTCAGAAAAAGCATGAGTTTCAGCAAAGCATGAATTTAAGAAAAAAAAAGGAAACATGGGATAGAGCATGTTTCAAAGTAAAGTATAGAGTTTCATGAAAAGCATTGTTTGGATAAAAACACATGTTTCAATAAAGCATAGAATTTACTTTTCAGATTTATGTTTCAAAGAGATGCATGGGCATGCATGAATATCAATGTTTTGAAGAAAGTATAGCTGATTGTATATTGGATTATAAACTTATATTTGAGTATTTTTACAGCATACAGCATAAAGAGCATGGGGCCATCTATGGGGCTGATCACCCTATACACTATGTCATAGCATGAGCATTGCACACATTATTATAGCCGGCACTTCCTTGCGACTCGATCGTACTATGATCCCGAGGCCAGGGGGAGTACAAGCTAAATCAGCCCAGTAGGGGAGATTGCAAGCAGCCCAGTGGGGCAAGAATTACAGCTCGGTTAAGAGCTAGGTTACTATATAGCCCGAGGGGCTCAGAGATATTGGTCCATGGAGAGGGCAAGTAGGAGGCCCAGGGAAAAGGGGCAAGCTCACACCTGGGATGAACCGCACATGTGAGGGGTGTCATATGGTGCGGGGATCCTCGGCGCTCAGTACACTCACCCACTGATAGTACACCTACAGGAGGACGACTGTAGGGATGTACCTTAGTGGTAGCACACCCAGCCCATCATCATGAAGTTTTGTAAAAGTGGCATTTCTTATTTAAGTTGCATTATTGGAAGCATAAGCTAACTTATGAGTTTCTTATCTCATTGAAAAGATTTCTGTATCTATTGTGATATGTTGTATCAGTATATTTATTGGTTTTAAAATGTGGTTCTCAGTTTTTCCCATTGTTAGATGGCTATCCAGTCACTGGGACTTAGGTCTCACCCCTCTACTGTTGAAATTTTTAAATTTCAGATCAGAGATAGCAGGTTGGCTCTTGGATGCCTGATTTTGATATGGGCTGCTAGATGTGCATAAATTGGTTAATGACATGGACTTATATTACTTGAATTGTATATGTATTTGAAATGGATATGGATGGATGTGTATAACTGTAACCCTATAATGTATTTTGGACTTGGATGGTTATGAGAAATGACTGTCATTGTAGAATGGATTTGTGTATATGGTCTTTATAGCAGTATAGTGATGAAAGTTATATTGCCTAGAATCATATGATAAAAAAAATATGAAAATCTTATGTTATCTGAGTAGGATGAAATAAATTATGATGTAATCTTATGAATAGTATGAATGAATTGAGCAGGTCAAAAGTTTTTAGAGATTTAGCATTTTGTGTATGTAACTTATGGCAATTGGATAGGGATCGCTAGGGCTTTATGGTACTATCTTAAGCCTAACCCTTAAGCCTTTGATAGTACTAAGGTTGAAAGTGGGTCGAATTGGGCTGGGCTTCATCCCTATCTGAGCCAAGCATAAATTTTTTTAGGATTTCAAGCCGGGTTGGGGCTCAAAAGATATTTCAAAACTTAGGCCAAAGATTGGCCCAAGCCTAGCCCAAAACCCATAGGCCAACCCAAAATCAAGCCCAGCTCGAAAAACGCAAGCCCATCCGCTCGAAACCAATTAATCCTTTGGTGGTCTTCCCCTCCTTCGCCAATGATGGAGGTTGTGGCTAATTGAGAGGTGGTGGGAGAGGCGGCTGAGGCAAAGGAGTGAATGGAGGGAGTGGTAGTCGAGAAGAGATCGACAAGCTTGACATAGATAGGAATGGAGATCTGGAATGAGAGAAGATGGGAGACGAGGGCAACATGGTCTGGGGAGGGGGCGAAAGCGGTGAGGCACTTGCGCAGGATGATGGGAAGGGCATGGAAGGATTCATTGGCAGCAAGGGCATCTCAATGGGCCTGGTCAATGAGGAAGGTGTTGAGACTAAGAAGAGCTAGAAACAAGCATGAGGAGATTGGGAAGGAGAAGATGGAGAGGAGAGAGAGGAGGAGGTTCAAGGTTTTTGACATTATCATGTGGAGAAGAAGGAGATGAATTTGGGCTAGGGTTAGGATTTTCGTGCTTCAAAGGTTTGATAATGGTGGAGAGAGAAGGATAGGGATATGACTCCTAAAGATCAGCCCAAACCGAACCAAAAAAAAAAAAAGCACATAGCCTAACCCAATGGCCCTAGAGCTAGCTCGAGCCCACTTCCAATCCTAGATGGCACTTTTACAATCTTGTCTACCACATTCTTCTCTACACTAAGACTATAAATGACATTCCAAAAATGATAGAAAATGATAGAATCTATAACATTATTTTAGAGATAATTTTTAAATAATCCTAGGAAATAATATTTTGCACTACATTTATGATAAATTACTAAAAATTATAGAATCCATAACATTATTTTAATGAATTTTTAAAAAATAATAAGAAATAATACTTTATCGAACATTTATGATGAATGGTTGGACATTAGTTTGCAGCTCATCATTGTTTTTTCTATCAATTTAGCTGCTAGTCTTGATTATTGATCTAATTGGTTTTATATTAAAGTATATTAAAATTATAAATTAGTTATTTAAATAAATAATTAAAATTATATATTAAAAACCATTGTTACTATTTAGTTATAATATCAATAAAATTATTTATATTTTTAAGAAGTGAGAAAAATGCTTATACAAATATTGGAATATGATGAAATTATTGATATTTTTAAATATTTTAAATAAAATAGTTTTGAAAATATCATAAATAATAAAATTATATTTATTCATTATTCATTTTCACCAAAAGAAAAATAATTGAATCTTTATAAAAGAACAATTCTTAAATCCTGAAATATCACAACATATTTCAAATGAGTGTGAATAAGGTTTTAATAAGTATAATAAAACCTAATTTAATAATGTTGAATGCTGTTATGGTGCTAAGGTGTCTGTTAGCTAATTAAGAGGTTGCTAATTTGGTTTCCTATGATAGACAAAATATTTTTATTTTATTTTTCACATACTTTTATAGATGTTGCTATTAAGAAGATTTTTATTGGTATTTGTTAAAAATACGGGCAAATTGTTGCTAACACTACCATAAATTAGCGGAGATTTTTAACAACATTTGTTAACTATGCTAGCAATTAATTGCCAAAACCATCCTAACCGATGCATAAAGAAAATGCCACCAAAGATCTCATAAAGATTTTTACAGCATTTTTTAAGCACTTATAATTGCCACTAATATCTCTATTTATTATGGTGCATGAAGTTAAAGGCGATTCATTAGAGGATGGAGAAAAGAAAGGTATTACCATCAACATCCTTCTACTTGTGGATGTAAGCCAGCAGCCTGCACCAAATGAAATACACCTATCTAGCTCCACCCTGTACCGTATTTTTTGAGCTCCAAAAAATAGAGCGGTTCCTTTTCTTTTACATCTTCTTCTTTTGCTTCAATCTTTTGTTTCTTCTCTCTCTTTTGTCTTCTTTTCCAGTCATGAGATCCTAAAATGACAGCAAGTTAACATGAGAAATCTTATATGAATTGGTCTAATTTAAATTCAACTGGATAGGTACTTCACTCCCTCCAAACGCCAGTAAGTTGTATTCTTGATCTCAGTGTTCTCAGCCATACTCTTATTTGCCTCTTGGTACCATGATTTTTTTTTCCTTAAAGATTACAGTTGATATCAGTTACCACCCAAAAGATGATTATAATAAAGACAATTGTGTGCTCACCATCTAATTGCCCCCTCTTAATGAGTGGCACATGTACATCAATCTCACTTAACAATAGCACATATTTGCTAGATATTTTCTACTTAATAATGATAAATATGGATCCCTCTTTAGGTGGCATGGTTGTCCATGTTATATTTGCTCATATATTTGCAAATTCATATCCATGCCTTTTCTCAGCATTTTTTTCTACTCCACTATAGAGTGAGAGATCTCTTCTTCTAGAGGTTAGATTTCTTTTTGTTTATTCTCTGTTGAGTTCACACTGCACCCCTCCTATGGCTCTTCATCTAGACCCTCTGCACCTTCATTGGGCCCTCTATTTCTTTTCAACCCTTCACCACCACCTTGTGAAATCAATAATCCATCATCACTGCCTCTTTCCACCAAAAATAATGGAGGTCAAGGTGTGTGTAACGCCGCGATATGTAACGCCGCAATTATCGTGGCGTTACCAAACCAAACCAGAAGATTCGGCCACCTCCTCCGCTCTCTATTCACGCGATCCTCGGAAAGGTAACGAGGATTAAGAACCCTTCCTTCCCTTCCCTCATCCCATACCTGGTTAGTCTCTATTCTTCTCATCGTCATCTCCTCCCCACAAGCCTGATCCACCCGTAGGTAATCTCTCTCCCTTTGCCTTTATTTTATGTTTCAGTCTAATATTTGATTCGAGGGATGGAGAGATGAGAGTGAGAGGTAGAGAGAGAGGGATGGAGAGATGAGAGTGAGAGGTAGAGAGAGAGATATGGGTTATGCATGAGAGAGGGAGATGGATCTGGGATCTGAGAACAAAAAAAAAGGAAGATGGATCTGAGATCTGAGAACAAAAAAAAAAAGAGGAAGATGGATCTGGGATATGAGAACAAAAAAAAAAAAAGAGGAAGATGGATTTGGGATCTGAGAACAAAAAAAAAAAAACAAAAGAGATGAAGCCGTGAGTTGAGCGTGAGAGAGGGAAAGGACCATGAGAGATGGAGTGCATTTTTTTAAAAAAAGAGAAAGAAGATAATAGATAAATAATAATAATAATAATAATAATAATAATAAAAGGAACAGAGAGCAGAAGGAAAAGAGTTGAACGTCTCTGTTTGAGTTTGGGTTTTAGAAAACAAGGAAAAAAAAAATGATAGGTTAGCTCTTGGTTATTCATTTGGGCCTTAAGTTCAACCCATTTGAGCCTAGTTGGGTCTAACTTTTGGAACCCAAATTAGTCCTAACCCATCCATTCTAGAATCAGGATTAAATCTGTGATAACTCTAGTTTATGGAAAAAATTTTGTTACACTGTTTGGATTGATACAAGTTAAAATAATCAAGCCCCAAGTTAGATCAAAAACTAGATTTGGTAGAATGATAGGAATTATGTTGGCATTATGATTTTTAGAAATTAAAAATTCAAATATCATGTTGTAAGTGTCAGAAGCCTAGACAGTTGATTTCATTCTGATTATCACCAATTGCATATTATGGTTAAGAATACACCTAATATTGCTTCCAAATCAAAGAGTGATTATTATGATTTTCTAGATATTCCTTTTAGGGTAGTAAGTGTATCTTCAATCTCTATGGACCTTATAAGTCAAATATCCCATCTTATCCAAATCAGTTGAGGATATTCTGAGATATTCAAGAGGTTTAAATTAATTTGTCATGCTATGGCAGGAGACATTGTATGATCTAATTAAAAAAAATTGAATTAGTTAATTATGATAATTATGGAAGATGTCCTGAATTATTGCTATGATTGCTATGATGTTCATTAACGTTAGCTTGAAGTATTCAAGAGTGGAACCAAATATGTTATGATGATTTACTCAAAAGATTGAAAATAGGTGTCATGATGATTAATGATACATTGAACTATTTACGAGTTGAGAGAGCACTTAAGGAGTGCAGTCTTAGATCTGATGCAAAAGAATTTGGAATTGTCTTATTGAGAAGTTTAAAAGTAATTGATATGTTATTAATCTTAAGATTGGAAGACATAATACATGTGACAGACTTTAGAATATTTATAATGATTGTAAGAATCTTAAGGTATATTTTCAAAAAAAAAAAACAAAATATCAGATGGTTGTGATAGTTATTGGTGATAAAATGATTGATTCAAGGAGTTTGAATCAATTAAGCTATAATATTTATTGAGGATATCCTGACATATTCAAGAAAAATTGATTAGTTGCAATGGTAATTATTGATAATATATGAAGGAGATAAATTAATTATGTTGATTGTTATTAATGATGTCTTGATTGGAACAAAAAAAAAAGGGTTAGGCCATGGTAAAGGAAATGATGTGAAAATTATTGAAAGATTATGAGCTGGCTAATAACTATCATCTAAGAAAGATGTAGAATGGTAGAACTCAAAGATGTGGTAAAGATCAATTTGAAGATTAGACATGGTAACAGGCGAGATGTCTTGGAGAGAGTAGCAAAGATGTATGTCGACAAAACTTGTAATACTTCTTAAGGAATTCAATTTCCATTGGGTAGAAAGATCAAATTGATTCTTGAAGTTGGATATGTTATTTGGGTACTTAGGGATGAAATGAAGGTTGGCTATTGGGTTTCTATAATTGTGCAAAAACCCCTATGTGTTTAATTTTGAGGATGAAATTTTTAGCGGGGTAAGATTGTAATATTTGTTTTTAGCTCGGTAGCAAACTGAGTAAATTGAGTTTGAATCCATTTGACCTTCTTGCTCCTAATTTGGAGGAGTCTTCATAAAGCTCTATAGATTATGCTGAATTTTGGCACGGCCTTCTACCCTCAGACAGATGGACAGGCTGAAAAAACCATTCAGATTATAGAGGATATGTCGCGAGCCTGTGTGGTGGACTTAGGAGGTGCTTGAGACAACCATTTACCCTAGAATCGCTTATAATAATAGTTACCAACCCAGTATCCAGATGGCCCCATTTAAGGCTTTGTATGGTAGAAAGTACAAATCCCCCTTGTGTTGGGATGATGTGAGAGGGAGAAAATTTTTGAATCCTTAGCTGGTTTAGCTGATTGGGAAAAAAGTGCAACTAATTAAAGAGTGACTTCGTACAGCTCAAAGCCGATAGAAAAGCTATGCTGATGTCAGAAGGAGAGATTTGGAATTTTAGGTTTGACTTCATGTCTTTTTTAAAGTATCACCAACTAAGAACGTGATGAGGTTTGGAATCAAAGGCAAATTAATTCCATGATATGTAGGACCTTTTGAAATTTTGAGCAAAGTTGGGGAAGTGGCATACAGCCTAGCTTTACCACCGGTACTCTTTGAGGTACATAATGTGTTTCATGTCTCTACGTTAAGAAAGTATATCCATGTGGTGGAGCTTGAACCCATTTACTTAAAGAAAGATCTGACTTATGAAGAGTATCATGTACGCATTGTGGATCGCAAAGATCAAGTTCTGAGACGGCGTAGCATCCCCTATGTCAAAGTGCAATGGAGTAATCATACTGAGTGGAAAGCTACTTGGGAGCTTGAGGAAAAGATTAAAAAGAAATATCCCCATATGTTTGTAACTTGAGTATGTGAATGTAAAATGAATTAATGATTGTCTGTTTTTCAAAAGAATATTGGAGCTTATTTTTGTACTCTAGATGTTAGTCATGTGATATGATTAATAAGCAACAATTTCGGGGACGAAATTATTTTAAGGTGGGAGGAGTGTAACGCCGCAATTATCGCGGCATTACCAAACGGAATCGAAAATTCGGCCACCTCCTCCGCTCTCTATTCACGCGATCCTTGGAAGATGGATTTGGGATCTGAGAACAAAAAAAAGAGGAAGATAGATCTGCGATCTGAGAACAAAAAAAAAAAAGAGAGAGGAAGATGGATCTAGGATTTGAGAACAAAAAAAAAAAAGGAAGATGGATCTGGGATCTGAGAACAAAAAAAAAAGTAAGATGTATCTAGGAAAGAGGAAGATGGATCTGGGATCTGAGAACAAAAAAAAAGAGGAAGCTGGATCCGGAATCTGAGAACAAAAAAAAAAAAAAAAAAAAAGAGATGAAGCCGTGAGTTGAGCATGTGAGAGGAAAAGGACCAGGAGAGATGGAGTGCATTTTTTTTGAAAAAATGAAGAAGATAATAGATAAATAATAATAATAATAATAATAATAATAATAAAAGGAACAGAGAGTGGAAGGAAAAGAGCTGAACGTCTCTGTTTGAGTTTGGGTTTTAGAAAATGAGGGAAAAAAAATGGAGTTTGGGTTTTAGAAAAGAAAGAAAAAAAAAAATGATAGGTTGGCTCTTGGCTATTCATTTGAGCCTTAAGTTCAACCCATTTGAGCCCAGTTGGATCTAACTTTTGGAATCCAAATTAGTCCTAACCCAACCATTCTAGAATCAGGATTAAATTTGTGATAGCTCTAGTTTATGGAAAAAATTTTGTTGCATTGTTTGGATTGATACAAGTTAAAATAATCAAGCCTCAAGTTAGATCCAAAACTAGACTCGGTAGAATGATAGGAATTATGTTGGCATTATGATTTTTAAAAATTAAAAATTCAAATATCATGTTGTAGGTGTTAGAAGCCTAGACAGTTGATTTGAACTTGTGAATTAGCGATAAAAGGTAAGTAAACCATTTATCATGAGTAATTTCGTAAATTATTAAATTATATAATTTTTGAATAAAATGCTTGTATATGTTTAGATATTGCTTTTTATCTGCTATTATCATGCAAATAAATTCTGATACGTTATTTCTTTCATTTAAAAGCTTAATAATATTATTTTTAAATTTTAGATAAATTTTGCATAACTCATAAAATAAATAAATAAATAAATAATGATAACAATAGTAATAATGATAGTAGTGCATGTGATAATAATAAAAATAATAAATTAACATTGCTTATGCAAAATAAATAGTTATGATATATATTCAAATCATAAATTAGTAAATATATATATATATATTTGATATTAATATTATTAACATAGCTAATATGATATGAATGTGTGCCTACGCTAAGTTAACCTAAAGAATTTTATGGATAATATTTGAATAAGAAGTGAAAATAAGTTCTGAATAATAAAAAAATATATGTCACCGTGGTTCACTATGATGTGACTTTGTGATATGATTTCTAATACCGGGACCCACCTCTACAGGGGATATATATGGAGGATACACCTTCATCCACAGGATTAAATGTAGTGTTCTATTCTGGCCCTCATCCACAGGGATTATATGTGATGTTCTGTTTTGGCTCTTATCCACAGGGATTATATGTGATGTTCTGTTCTGGCCCTGTCACAGGGATATATGTGACCATAGTTTGTGACTGTGGCATATTTGTAATAAGATGAACTGTAAATGTTAATGATGGTGAATTATAAATGTGATGACTTCAAAACTTGAAACTGAAATTTTGAGACATAATATGCATTGTGATTTCAACATATTTCAAGAATATAAGTAATATCAGATAATAAGGCGACATGAAAGTTCTGACATATGAAAGTAAGTAAATTCTAATATGTAATATTTTTGAAATTATATGATATATTTTATACTAGGCTTACTTATTAAGTGTGAACTCATTAAACTCTTGTTGATATTTTTAGAGCCAAAGAAATAAAGAGGGATATGGGTAGACTGAAGCTGCTATCAGCCTAGTTTAAATAGAATTTATGTTACCAGTTTTGCATGTAGCCCAAACATTTGTTTTATTTGGAATTGTAATAAAAATGTTGTAATTTTTTAATGGCATATTAGTTGATGGATCTTTGATTTGATAATTGCTTCTGTTACTGAACGCCTTGCATGCCCAACATACGGTGGGTTGCCACATTCTGTATCCACTCTAGGGTCTGGGGTATGACAGTGTGGGACTAGAGAGTCAGCATTCTAGCATATTCCAAATGATAGGAGTGCTTTTTTTTTTCACTTTTTTTATGTTATATTTATATTGTTGTTGTTTAGAGTACTTCTTGTCTTTTGAACATAGAAATTTAAGTTAGAGGTTCTTTTTTTTTCTTTTTTTTTTTTTAAAGTTGAAGGGTGCCATTATAAATTTTCGTAATAGTTTTAACCATGGGAAGGACTTCTACCTCAAGTTACCTCCTGGGGAAATCTTGGCAGGATGTATAGGGATTTTGGTGTGGAAGAAGGAAGAGAACTCTAGGGCTGCGCAAATGAATGAAAATATGACCGAGACCAGACTCTTAAACTTTTATTCAGAGTGAACAAACCCTTGCCACTGAAGAAAAGGGGCCAGATTTTATTCCAAAGGGTTTTGACTCTTGCTCTATCCCTCACTATTCAGTAAAACAAAGAAAAGGGGCAAAAAAAAAGGACCAGGTGAAGTGGGAGGTGGGACGTGAGACATGAAGACTTCTATTAGTAAATGTAAATCATAAGATAAAACTCCATGGATGTGAAATCAAAAAGAAAACACCTAATTAGTGGTTTAAACATTTAGTCTTTTATTATTGCTGTGTGTGGGAAGCATTCGATAGTTGCATATAATTAATACATGTATCTATACGAGTGGGCCGTGATGGGTTCAGATTTGGTGCACCCAGTTACGATCTGAAACAATAATGGGCTTATAATATTGACCCAGCCCAGCCCAACCCAACAGACCCAAAAGTGTAAGCAAGCCCACTTGAATCACTTTAGGGGCCCGTCCAAAGCAAAACTGTGGTTCTTTGCATGCTCGCACCACCGACGAGTAGGATTAGCGGTGGGTGGAGAAAGCTTGCGTGTAAAGAGAATTTTGGCAACTGGGTTGGAGTAAACACTGCAGCAGCCAGTGAAGTCTTACCAAACCCTTTTCCCATTTTAGAGTTCGCCCAAATAAATTAGAGAACGCTAGTATTTGAGCTAGCCCTCTCTTATGTCTCTATTGTCTCTCTCTTCTCTATATATCTCTTCTCACACCTCATATGAAATTATTGTAACCATTTGATGGTTATCATTTGACAAACTTAAATAATGGATGTTTGAGTAAATGGACTTTCATTTGAGAATTAATTCATCAATACAACAAAAATGACAATTGTTATTTTCCAATTGTCACATTGGACTTTTACAGGTAGAGGACTCCATGTCGGTCATATGTCAAGGCTGAGGTTTGAAGCATCCGAAAAAAAGGTTACGTTAGAATAAGCTTTAATATCAATGGCATATGATTGGTCTAAATATATATATGCTAGTGTAATAGTACACACTCTAGATAGCAATCATATATCTTGCATGATCTCAAAGAAGAACATATGGTGAAACTTGACACATAGGAAAACAGGAAGTTTAAAGTTTAAAATTAATATCTAGATAAATGAAATTTTCATTGGTAATGGTGCAATTAAAATTTTTAGATGAAACATCTTCATCATTTTTAGGATCAAGTCAACTTCTAATGCAACTTGAGTCACCTAAAACTAAGGTTGGATGAGAGAGAGATACAAAAATTTTATTAAAGATATGTTGGCATTGCCAAGCTTTCAAACATTCACAAAATGCCATGATACGGCTTAATAATTTAAGGATAATTTTTCCTTAATTTTTATCTAAATTTTTTCAATTTATTCTTCTAAAATCTCATGTTACATAAGTTAAAAGTTTTATAAGCGTTAGAAAACTGTTGTCTACTATTTATTTGAAACTTTCTCTCTAATTTTTTTGGAAATTTCTATCCTAAATTAGGAGAAACTTAGTAGCTTTAGGAAATTTGTCTTATAAATACCCTCTTAAATTAGTTAGATACCTATCAAAGAAATTAATAAAATTTTTCTTTCAAGATTCTTTTCAATTTTCTTATTTGTGGCTGCTTAAGAACTTGTGATGCAATACTGTGGTTTAGAATAAAACTTTGATGAGAGCTTGAATTTCTTATGTTAAGGCCATATAAAGACTTAATGTGCGAGGTAAAAGGTTTACTGTGGAGTAAAGTTGCAAGTAGGGGTGAGCATAAGTTGGATAGTTTCAGTTTCAAGCTAAAACCTAGAACCAATTCAATTAAGATTGGTTCCAAAATTTTGAACTCAGAATCAAATTGATCCTTCCCTAAAACCAACCCAATCAAATCAAGTTAGTTCTGGGTCAATTAAACAATAGAACCTATTTTCTTTTTTCTTTTGTTGTGTTAATTTAGATTTTTGTTACTTTTTTTATTTTTAATATATTAAAAGTTCTTTTTTTACTTATAGAAGTTAGATGAGAGGCTAAGTGTCATCATAAAACTACTCAAAAAATTCATAATATTAATAACTATTATTTGATTTTTTTTCTTTTTTTTTGGATAAATATTTGATGATATATGTAATATATCCAATAAATCACTTCAAAAGTCTACAGAAGTAATCAAATTATCTTAATTTAAGGAACCTTTTACTTTTGATAATCATTAAAAACTATAGGAAAGAAAAATGGTCTATATTTGAAATATATTTATTGATTGATCTAACACTAGATATCTTTAATGGAGATGATAAATGATTTATAAGTGTTGAACCTAAGGATTCAATAATACATGTTTTGATGATAACAAAAACATTGATTAAAGGACTAATTCAATGCTTGAGTTTGTGATGGTAAGATAGATATTATGGTCAAAACAACTTAAAACATAAACGAAAGATCATCCGGCACATATTTGAAGTCCAAGTCAAAGAACAACAATAGAAGATTAACTACCAACTGATGTTAGAATGTCCAAAAGAAATGTTTCATTTGTAATTTTATTTTTCTAAGGACATATTGTAAAACTTAGTAGGATAATAAGTGCATGAGGCTTAATGAACATAAAAAATGGTTTAAATTAAGTTTTATATCATAATTATTATAAAATTAATATAAAAATTTAAAACTGAATATATGCGGTTGATCGGACCCTAAAACGGTCGATCTAATTGGAAAAATCCTAAAAACCCTAATCAGATCACCTTCTGTTTGGGTCTGATGGTCGACCAACACAGGCTAAGATGGTCAATCGGTCCTAGCTTACGCGATCGACTGGCTGAGCTCTGACAGCCCAACGGTTATATAAAAATATAACCATTAGAGCTGCCCTTAAGCGCCAACGGCCATATTTTGGAATGACTATAAAATAAGAACTTGTGGGCTGATTTAACATAGAGAAATAAGTTAGAAACCATTGAAAAATCTTTGTAAAAGGTGTTTCTTGAACCTAGTATGCATACTTCTTCCTCTTCCATATTTAAAGTTTATTGGCATATCTATATTCTTAAGGAAAATTGTTGATTGCGTTTCTCTTTTTCTTAAGAGAGTTAAGTTCCTCCTAAGCCTATGAAAAGGAGAGAGTAAGTTCATCTTTAACCGAAAAAAGGATTGTAAGTGTTTCTCTTAAGCCTGACAAAAGAGATGTATAAGAGTTTGATCCTCAACCGGTTAAGAGGATTGGTATAGTGTAAATCTCAAGAAGGATCTTGGGTAGTGGATGTAGGCAAACATTACTGAACCACTATAAATCTTTATGCCTTCGTTATTTTTTTGCACATTTATATTCTTAAGTTTAGGAATATCTCATTGTTAGTCTCAAGGTAACCCAAGAGGGGGCTAAATTAGGTTGACCAAAAATTTAACTCTAAATTTAAAAGCTAAGTTCTTAAAAAAAGTGAACAATTTAAAAACAAAGTACAAGTATAACGATTTAAAACTTAAATACAAGAGCCAAATACCTTATTTTTAATAAAAAATTATTTATCAGTTCTCATATCAAAACCAAGGAACCGATCTTTAAAATCCAGAACCAACCTTATGAGCACTCAACCTGACCCTATTAAATCGAGTTGGAATCGATTCTTGGGTTACCTTGATACATTGCTCATTCCTAACTGCAAGGACTTCTAGTCATCCTTTAAACTTTAATTTTAGCTTGTAATTCTAAATTATTTTTCCTATCTTTATTTTCTATTTTTTTCTTCAATTTTTTTTTTAGTTTGTTCATTTTTTACTATGCTATTTTAATATCAGATAGAATAAAGAATCCTATAACCACTCACTTGCATTGGATTTAGTATTAAAGGAAAGTCTATCTTTTCATTATTAACTAAGGATTGAGAGAAAAAGATTTTCAACTGGGATTCCAAATATGATTCCATCAAAATTGGTATTAAAGCAAGTCTTTGGTACATAGGGATTTTAGTTTTCCTTAAACTTGAGTTTTAATCAATTTCAAATTCCTTTCCTTATTTGACTTCCAAAAAAAAGAAAACAATTTTTAGTTATTTTTTTGATGTCAAACTAACTCTTAGTTGCTTTCAAATTCCTATTTTCCTTTTACATTTCTACTTATTTTCAAAATTAATTTTGAATTGCAAAAGGATTTTAGTTATTCGCTTTCTATTTTGAGTAAAGCTATAAAAATAATATTTTTTTTCTGCATATCTAGTGTATTTAAGGGCTTGTTTAGATCCCACTATGTTTACCTAATTATACCCCAACATTTTGACGACCTATAAGAATCTCTCATGCCCACTCACAACACAATCTAGAAGTAGCTTTGCTAATGCTATCAAACCTAACTCGTGGTGCACCATCCTAAGACATTAGCCCATACCTTCTCCTAGGTCCTTTAGCTAGCTATTTCATCCTAGATTAAAAGAAAGCACATGCCCCACCATGGTCTTAATCGGGGTAGGAGTTCAAAAATCTTGCAACAATTGCAATTAGATTAGGACTCTCTTGTAGCAGGCTTAGTCAGACCAAGAGTCTCTAGCAGCACTCCTAGTCAAACCAAATCACTCCAGTGGCATTCAAATTAGAAAAGGACTCCTTGACACTATTACCAATTGGACTAGGGCTCCCTCTAATGTAGCCAATTAACCTATACATGCATACACCTAAAAAGATAACAAGTAATTGTTCCAATATGGGGGTCATTTTTTTAAAATTATGCATGGGAAAAAAAATCTCAGAATAATGCCTAAAAAAATTATTTTTGAAAATAATGTGGAATGGGCTATGTGAGATATTATGTACGCTATCCTAAATTTTTTTAAAATACATCAGTGAATTATTTATTGAATAGATAATTTATGGCTACATTAGGTAATGGGATGTTTAAAATTTTTTTTAAGAGTTAGATTCTATTTTGAAATCTCCTGTTGCATATATTATTATGGAATCATCTCTTTCAATATGATTTCAAATAAAAAAAAAAAAATTATTGACTTAAAATCATCTCATCAAGAAATGATTTTAGGTTAAGGTGGCAAATTAAGAAAAAAGAAAAAGATAAAACACAACACAATCCAGGATGACTCAACAAAACTCAAATAATTTTTCTAGAATCAAAATTAAAATCATTTCTTGAAGAGATTATTTCACCATAAATCATCTCTTAAAGAAACGATTTTCAGTGGCATTTTTTTATTTAAAATTATCCATTAAAAAGATAATTTCAAAACCATTTCTGTAACAAATAATTTCAAAAAAAAAAAACCCTCACCCAACACTTAAAGAAAAAAAAAAAATCAAAATATCCCAAAAGTTGATTTCAACATATTTTTTTAAAAAAATATATCTAGAATGACCTATGTGGCATCCCCTTATTGCTTGTTTCCTATTATTTTAAGAAATATTTTTTTTAACAATATTTTGAGAAATTTTTTTATTTGAACATTATTTTAAAGAAAAAGAACTCCAATGCAGGCTGCTAAACAAGGTAGATTCAATCCAAGAGCAGATTCATGGGAATAACAAACGTAGAAGCTTAGGAAACTGGTTCAAAAAATATATTCAGCAGATCTAGAATAAAGAAAAATACTTTATTGTATATATGCACTCAGAATATTTCACATATTAACTATTGTTTATCGAAGACTTTGTTGTCACTTGGTGCTTATACTCGAGAGTTTGAATTATGCCAAAGGAAGTGAGAGTAAGAAATTTTACGCTATGCAACGACGTAAATAATCTTTTGAGAGGAACGGAACATGCTATTCTTTTGGGGTTAAACAATCCGGTGGTTTCCAAGCTTGATCAAAACACTATCTAAAAATTCAATAATGAAATCTAATTATTTTCCATAATTAAATTTAAATTTTTATTAAATTTTGGATAATTTTATTAGATCGATTTCCGTTTCCACAATGAGCATTGTTGATTGCAGATTAGAACGTCGCCATCTCGCCGAGTGCGTCGAAGCCGACCCAAGAAAAAATATGCAAAAAAAGACAAAATTATGCCACACTTCATCGTAAATCCATGCTGGCGACAGGGCGAAGGATTCGACGTGCCATCCCGAAAAGCAGACGAGCGAATATGACCAGCTAAGATGACGTGTACCTAAAGGTAGGTTCCGACGTGGCAGCGTTGGATTCGATTGTACTAGAAAACAAAAACCTATTGGATAGCGACAGGTGTCGTCCAACAGGCGTTCAGCTCACATGCAAACAGCGGCCGGCCGGCGGGGGAATCACATTTGACCTTCCGGCCCTTTCGTTATCCTTCGATATGTATGCCCTCCATATTAAAAGAAATTATCGTTAACTGCCCCTCCCTAGCCGCGGTCCAGACTGGAGTTAATGGGAAACGGTTTCGGAGCTTGCCGGAACGAACAAATCGGCTGGATTTGGACGTCATAAAGGTTTTAACGGCGGTCACATGGCTATCATCAAGAAATGGGAACAAATATTTATTGCCACTCTTATCGCTAGGATTGCGGGCTATATAGCACATCAACAGGCTTGTCTTGAAGACTTTGCTTATAGGATATTATTTGCAATAAAAAATAGATTCATAATAATTTATCTTTATAATATTAAATTATTATATAAATTATTATGTTTAGTAATAAAATATAATAATTTAAGTGATAATATTAATTTTTTATTAATATAAAATTATCATAAATCATGATAATCCAATTCACATATGAAAGATAGATATATAAGATTATTAAAGTCTGATAATTTTAAATTACGCTCTTAACTTTCATAAAAATATTTAATAATACTTAATCTAATAATATATTTAATTTATACTAATACTATTTAAATATTTGATATTATATTTATATTTCATATTAAATATAAAATAAAATAATTTATATTAATACTAAAATTAAAATTAAAATTAATATAATATGTAATATTTTAAACACTATTATATATTTATATAATGAATGTTAATATTAAATATTAAATTATTATTATTTATTACCTTCTTGTATATTAAATTATTACATAATATATTACTAAATATTTATATATTATATTACTCTATATTATATAATGTGATATTTAATAATATTATATTATATATTATATTATATATAATATATCAAATATTTATAATATTTAAATATATAATGTTTCTAAAATTAATTTATAAAGAATTTTATTTTTTATCAAAATATTTTATATACTAACAAAAAGAAGAGTAAGTCACTTAAAAGATAAAAAATATTTATAATAAAATTTAAATATATAATAAATTAATTACCGTATTTTGTTATTATGAATGAAATATAATAATTTTTTATTTATAAAAGTCTAATTACTAAGTATAAGATTAGCAAAAATGTAAAATTTCTGATGATATTGCATTACCATGAACCAAACACCACCTAATTATCGTGTTACTTTTAGCTTTCTTAGTCCTTTTGTACGTCCTTCATGGCCTCAAATGGTTGATCCTCTTTATCACATTCGTTTGAGAATCAGTTTTGTGCCTTGCATCCATGGTAGACGATGACACTTTCCATCATAATTATAATATAACTCCTTATCCCTTAACCCGACTTCCATCCTTATATGCTATTGGAAAAGGCCACTTGATTGGAAAAAGAGACTTTCATGCTCTGGTACTTGTTGTAGGCATAAATATATTGTCCTACCGATTGTTACCTTCTAATTTCCCTGACATAATTATATTGTTAGACCAGCTTTTTCTCTTGGTAGTCAATCTAATCCTATTGTTGCTTTCAGCTTTTTCTCCTGGTAGTCAATCTAATCCTATTGTTGCTTTCAAAGCTTCACTGTGAAGCAATTGCACATTCCAAATCTCATTCTCCCACCCATAAAGAAAATAGTTGATAAAAAAAAAAAAAAAAACTTTAATTAAATTCTCATCAGTTTGCAAACCCCTCAAATTTTGGTAGATACTCTTTGAATGCAGAAGTATGCTGAAATTAGAAGAGTTCTCATGCAATCGTCATATTCTATCAATCCAATATAGATATTAAGTGCTGTCATCAATTTAACCTATGCTACTTATGGATAAAATTTTTAAAAATTTTTCTTTTCATATGAAATGAGGCTATAATTATTATTATTATTATTATTTTATAACAGTATGGAAGGCCTACCTGAGTTTCACCTCGGCTTCATTGTTGCATGATGGAAATCAAAAAGCTGTCAAGTTTAATCAGCCATCCTTTTGGACCATTTTCTTTGAATGTTGAAAAATATTCTAATTGCACTGCACAAATTTAAATTATTTCCCGTTGGCATTATGCTCAATCAAAGCTTGATTGTTGAGATCTCTTAGATGAATTTTCTTGTCGATCCCTCCTCCGTAAACTTAGAGACAATTGATCATTCTTTGCTAATCAAGGATCGATAATTTCTTTCGAATTTGACCAAGCCTTGCGCCAACCTGTGTTTTGAGTTGCTTGAAGCTGCCTAACATTCCCTATCCGCTTTGTTAATTGAGAGTCCCTATAGTCACATCCCAGACCGCTCCTTTCGTTACCATAAATACCGAGTTCGTAAAATTTCAAAGGCAATAATAAATGGAGAAGATAAATGTGTGTGACGCCCTGTTTCCGACAGTGTGAGGAAACCCATCGAAACAGAGAGGCCACATCCACCGTTTAATTTGCCTCCTCTTCTGTTGTGATCCAGAGAGGATTGGCGTGGGACGAAGTGATGCCGTGGGGATGTCGGATGCTTCTCCCGGCGTTATCACTTCTTTTATTTAAACATTTGACACCACCACCTCGGATCTGATTGCACTGGCATCTCTTGCCTTCTTCCTTCGATATGAGCCGCCGGTCACTGGTTATCTTGGGTGAGTGAGAAATTTTGCGCACCACCATGCCTGGCTGCCGCGCCACTGCCGATGGCCGCTGCATTGTAAAACCCTACAAAATAATTTTATATAAAAAAAAAAATTTAAAATTTTATACCTTAAATCTATCTACTATCAATTAACTTATAAAAAAAATTTTAAATATATAATCAGTAATAAATTAATTAGATCAGAAAGTAAACTTAAAGCATTATAAATGATATTAGAGCCATCCTCCATATATAAAAGTTGATGATAAAAAAAAAGAATTATTTATAAAGTTTTTAATACATCATGTACATGATACCATATTTTTTACTGATTGAATTTATCAATAGATTGGATACATAACATGGTCACAATATTCCTAAGTTTCTTAGAGAAATAAAGTGCTTGAAATCAAATTTTGGGTTGAGGTCCGAGTTAAAAGCTTAAAAAAAACAGTAATTTTAAGCTATATTTTTATATTTGCTATTAAAAAAATAGTAATTATTTATAGTTTTTGATAATGTAAATGGTTTACCAATTGAAAGCACAATTCAATACAAAAGCACTTTTTTAATTTAGTTATCAAATAGTTACTAAAGTTTTATAGTGCTTTAAAAATGTAGGCTTCATTTGGGATAGCTACTGAGGGCCAACAATAGATGTTTTTCATAAGTTATATGAAATAGTTATTTTTCAACAAGTCTCAAACAAAGCTGTAGTTATCAAATAACAAATAACAACTATTCACAAAAGCACTATTTTGAATTGCTTTAATTGAGTCCATTATCCACTAGATTAACTAGTGACCTACTCCTTTTAAAGTCTTGCTCTGAAATACATTTGGAGGGATCAAAAGTGCTTTCCAAAATTAGAAAGCACTTGAGGGAGACAAAAGTGTTGTTTGATAAATTCTTTGAGTCAACTTTTGCTAAAAGTATTTTTGCTTAAAAGCTAGAAAATGTTTATTTGGCAAAAATTTCAATTTAGAGCTTCCACCTAAAAAATGCTTCCCTACACCTACACCTATTGAAAAACTATTTTCATTATACTTAGAGATGAGTTTGAAATATGAAAACAATCATAATTAATATTATAATATTATTATAATAATATAATACAACATAATAGTATTATATTATATTATTCATATAATATTATTATTACGATGTAGTGCAAAATAAAACAATATAATCATATTATAATTTCATATAATATTATAATATAGTATATTAATATAATATTATAATTCTATAATAGTACAATAATAATACATCATAATATAATATTTTTATAATATAATTATCAACTAATAATGAAAATACTATATTATGCCAATATTATAATACTATTTATCATGATTATATTATAACTATAGTATGTTATAATATTATTATATTTTCTTATACTATATTATAGTACTATAATATTATTATAATATATTATATTTTATGAATAATTTATAATAGTAATTTTTGATAATACATATAGTTAAACCATTGATAGTTCCATGTAATGTCTTATAACCATTTTACTAAACAAATATTTCTGTGGCATTTTAGAAATATCATCATTAAATAATAGATAGCTTTTTTATAAAAGCTTTACTTTTAAAAATTACTATAAAAAGCTTAACTATCCAAAAGCTTTACTGCAGGAGCAAAACATGGCCTTAAATAATGTTGACAAAGCAACCTAATTTATTTATTTATTTATTTATTTGTAGAAATAGAGTGACGTCTTTTTCTTTGCACCTCTTGTCTCTCTTCGATTATGTGAGCATGTCCGTTTAGCATTTATTTGAATTGTCATAGTATTTTTTTAGCACGATTTGCAAGATGAGTGTTGGGTAGGTGAGGAATTAGGATACTAGTTAAATTTATTGTGGAACCCACCAAATTGTCACATACATACAGGTACTCGAGTGGTTGAGATCTAAGGCCAACTGCCAAGTGGCAAGGGCCTAGCAGGATGAGTCCAGAGAGAGAAAATTATTCCATGCTCTGTATAAGCATTGGACGATGCAAGGAGATGGACCATTGCAAGAGGCGAGGCTTTTGTTCCACCAATGGACGTTGCCCATGCTCTCTATATAAGCGGGAGACCGGTGGAAGGATCATTGCGCCTCAGAAAAGCAAGGAAGAGGGGATTATCACTTAGAAAAAAAAAAAAGGAATGACGCTTTTTAAGGCACTTTTCATCCTCTCGGCGCTCTGCAGTCTAATCATCCAGCCGCATACGGCTGCGATGGATGCCAATGATACCCAAACCAGTGAGCCTTACCTTATGTTTGCTTTCTTCAATCCTCATTTAACTTTTCTTCGTTAGTTACTTCTTTCTTTTCCTCCATTTTTCTTCTTAATCAATTTATTATCTTTCTTTTAAGAAACTCATTAGTTTAATTCCAAAATTTAAAACAATTTCATCGCATCACAGATGCTATTAATTTTTTAATCAGCATAACCATAGTTATGGGCCAAAAATGTGATACTTCAAATACAAGGAGGGCTGAAAATATATATATAGACCCTCAAGCACAGCTAGCTTGGTAATCAAGACTTGGACAATGATAGTTATATAGATGGGATGGAAATTTTCTATTGATCTCACATCTACTAATTGCTGAGTGTAGCCATACTTGGCGAAATTAAAGCTCCTTTTTGTTTTTGTGAATTTTTTTTTTCTTTTAGTTGCAATGGTCTCACTGATTGCATTGTGTGGCCGTCCTTGGTGTAATCAGTACACCTTTTTGGTCTCACAACTTTCTTTTTTAATTAGTGTGGCATAAATTACTAAGCAGTTTTTGAATGCTGGTAGTGTCACTTGTAGTTTTTTTTTTTTTTAATGTTGTTTCACTATGTAAAATTTATCTCATATTTGAAACAGTAATGACAGGGACACAACTTTCTTTTTAATTAGTATGGTATAAATTACTAAGTAGTTTTTGAATGCTGGCAGTCTCACTGGTAGTTTTTTTTTTTTTTAATGTTGTTTCACTATGTGAAATTTATCTCATATTTGAAACAGTAATGACAGGGACACAACTTTCTTTTTAATTAGTATGGCATAAATTACTAAGTAGTTTTTGAATGCTGGTAGTCTCACTGGTAGTTTTTTTTTTTTTTTTTTTAATGTTGTTTCACCATGTGAAATTTATCTCATATTTGAAAAAATAATGATAGGGACACAACTTTCTTTTTAATTAGTATGGCATAAATTACTAGGTAGTTTTTGAATGCTGGTAGTCTCACTGGTAGTTTTTTTTTTTTTAATGTTGTTTCACTATGTGAAATTTATCTCATATTTGAAACAGTAACGACAGGGACAACCACGCATACAACCAGCATGTCAAACTTTTATACACAAATTGATGCCTTTTATCGGAAAGCGGAAACGCTTGAGATCAATTAGAACAGTGGATCGCACATATTTGCACCAACAGTAACAATTCTACGAGAGTTGAGCTTGACTGGGCTTGTATATAATCAAGCTTAGTTTGGCACACAAGTCTGCTTTGTTTACCAATACTTCAAGATTAATTTCAAACCAATCCAAACAATAGCATGATTCATCGAACTAATTCAAATTTGAATCAAGCTCAGTTAAGATTTGGATTAATATTTAATTGATTAAATAAATAAATATACTAATCAAAGTCGTAATCTAATAATTCTTTATATATCCATCCATTGATCCATCAATACATACTTTTATATATACATATGTTCATAATATACAAATATATGCACGCACATATAAATATATATGCACATGTATACATATGTATATATATATATACATGTACATGTGCATATATACATACATACATACATACATACATATATATATATATATATATAGAGAGAGAGAGAGAAAGAGAATGTGTGTGTATTATATATAAATATATAGATATTCTTTAGTCTTATAGCGTCTAATTAGATCAAGTTGGATCAATATTGGCTTAGCTTAAAATTAATTTTGAGCTATCAGCACACATCCTACCTCTCGGTTGAAATGGTCTAATGTGAATCAGGCTTTCTTTGTCTTCTTCCTAAGCCAGTACAATCCTTTACAGTAGTTTTAAATGGAGACAAGAGCCTACCCTCATTGTAACCTCAATCATTTTTATTGCTGAGTGAAAAGAGCGACAACAGTAGATTTTGATGTATATTATTGTGATGTTATAAAATTTGAATTTTTATCTTAAAAAATTTCAAATCTTGCTTGATAAGTTAATATGGATATAATTTGCAATTGGTTGTGCAGAAGCTGATGTAACTACTGGGCTTGTGGACTCAGACCATTACTTTGGCCATCTTCCAAAGCTGCCACCAAAGCCATGGAAACCAAGCCACCACTTCTTTCATATGCCACAACTACTGCCTCCTTCATGCCCTAAGCGCTGCAAATGCCCGCCTCCTCCTCCTCCTCCATGCCCTAAGAAATGCAAATGCCCTCCCCCTCCCCCTCCAAAGAAAAAACCAAAGCCTCCTCCATGCCCCAAGCAATGTAGATGCCCTATTCCTCCTCCTCCTCCTCCTAAATGCCCTAAATGCAAATGCCGTCCCCCTACCCCATAACTGACATCAATACCTTGTCTGCACTAGTATCTACAACCGATGATAGATCCTTGGTCACCAATGTACTCTCTTAACTTTGTACCGATCCATGCACTAAATAAGCAGCTGCTAGGCTTGATCAGCTTGCATCAAGAGTTATGTAACTCCTTTTATGTTTTGACTGTTGTTCTACTGTTGGTGTTATTGTACTAGAACTTCCTATATTATCAACATTATCAACCTGCCATTGAAACTTATGTTTCATGATTATAGTTTTATCTTCTACTCTTTTTTAGTTTTTTTTTAATTAGTTTTTGGAGAAATCCATCAATGTTGCAACTAAAAGTATGGCAGATCCAAATCAGTGCACCGAAAGAAATAAAATAACATAAGACAAGTAACAATATTTGCAATGGCAATGAATGGTGATAATCTTTGGGACCTACTACTATTTCAGGTCCAAGGCTAAAATAAAATTAATCTTAAAACCAACAAAACATACAAACCATGAAAAAAAGAAACCAATTTCATACCAAATCAATGTGCCCTCCATATTATATCCATGCTATTAAAGCAGTATCAATTTAAAAGATTAATCTTCCATGAAATAGAAACCACCAGTTGAAAGAGTATGGAGAGTTAACCTCATAGTTTGAGGCATGAGATACCCTACAATTGGATGAAGCGAAATCTCCAAGTGTAGATACTTTTAGCTTTCTTAGTCCTCTTGTACATCCTCCATGGCCTCAAATGGTTGATCCTCTTCATCACATTCGTTTGAGAATCAGTTTTGCGCCTTGCATCTATGGTAGACGATGACACTTTCCATCATAATTATAAATATAACTCCTTTTCCCTTAACCCCGCGTCCCTCCCTGTATGCTATTGGAAAAGGCCACTTGATGGGGGCAAGAAACTTTCATGCTCTGGCACTTGTTGTAGGCACAAATATATTGTTCTACCGATTGTTACCTTCTAATTTCCCTGACATAATTATATTGTTAGACCAACCTTTTCTCCTGGTAGTCAATCTAATCCTATTGTTGCTTTCAAAATTTCACTGTGAAGCAATTGCACATTCAAATCTCATTCTCCCACCCATAAAGAAAATGGTTTATAGAAAAATACTTCAGTTAAATTCTCATCAATTTGCAAACCCCTCAAATTTTAGTAGGTACTCTTTTGAAACCAGAAGTATGCTGAAATTAAAAAAGTTCCCACGCAATCTTCATATTTTATCAACCCAATATAGATATTAAGCGCTGTCGCCAATTTATCCTATGTTACTTATGGATAAAATTTTTGAAACTTTTTCTTTCCACATGAAAAGAGGCTAAAATTGACCCTTTTTTTTATTTTTTTAATAACAATACCAGAGGCATACGGTCTTAAAAAAAGTAATACATTAAGTATTTACACTAGATAACTAAACAAGCAGGTTGAAAAAACCTAAGTCCCACCTCCGCTTCATTGTTACATGATGTAAATCAAAGAACTATCAAGTTCAATTAGCCATCCTATTGGACCATTTTCTTTGAATGTTGGGAAATATTCCAATTACGCTGCACAAAGTTGAATTATTTCCCCTTAGTATTATTCTCAATCAAAGCTTGACGGTTGAGATATCTTAGATGAATTTTCTTGCCGATTCCTCCATAAACTTAGAGACAATTGATCATTCTTTACTAATCAAGGATCGATAATTTCTTTCAAATTTCATCAAGCCTTGCACCAACCTGTGCTTTAAGTTGCTTGAAGTTGCCTAACATTCCGTACCCACTTTGTTAATTGGGTCAGTCATATCCCGGACCGCTTTCTTTTGTTATTATAAATAATGCGTTTGTAAAATTTCAAAGACAAATAACAAATGGAGAAGATAAATGTGTGTGGCGCCCTGTTTCCGACTGTGAAAGTAAACCCATCGAAACAGAGAGGCCACATCCACCGTTTAATTTGCCGCCTCTTCTGCTGTGATCCAGAGAGGATTGGCGTGGGACGAAGTGATGCTGGGGTGCCGTGGGGATGCCGGATGCTTCTCCCGGCGTCACCACTTCTTTTATTTAAACCTTCGGCACCACCACCTCGGAACTGATTCCACTGCCATCTCCTGCCTTCTTCCTTCGATATGAGCCGCCGGTCACCGGTTATCATGGGTGAGTGATATGAGCCAACCACTACACCTCGCTACCGCGCCAAGCCACTATCGGTGGCCGCTGCATCGTAAAACCCCACAGAGTAATCTTATAAGTAAGAAAACCCTCGTAAATCTATTATCATTTAACTTGCAAAAAATTTTTAAAATAACATAGCTATTAATAAATTAATTAAATCAGTAAATATATTTGAAGCATTATAAATGATATTAAAGCTAACGTACAATGCAAAAGTTGACGAATAAAAAAAAAAACTATTCATAAAGTTTTTAATATATCATGTACATGATACCATATTTTTTATTGGCTAAATTTATCATATAAATTGAATACATAATATGGTCACACATTTCCTAAGTTTCTTAGAGGAGTAAGATGCTTAAAATCAAATTTTGGATTAAGGTTGGATTTAGAAACTAATAAAAAAATAGTAATTTTAGACTGTAATTTCAAGAATATTTTCTGTTTTTATAACTTTTGGATTAAGCTAGATCAGCCCAGTGGGGCAGATTGCAAGTAGCCCAGTGGGGCAAGAATCACAGCTCGGTTAAGAGCTAGGTTACTATATAGCCCGAGAGGGCTCAGAAATATTGGTCCATGGAGAGGGCAAGCAGGAGGCCCAAGGACAAGGGGCAAGCTCACACCTGTGGTGAAGCGCACATGTGAGGAGTGCCATGTGGTGCGAGGATCCTCGGCGCTCAGTACACTCACCCATTGAGAGTATACCTACAAGAGGGCGACTGTAGAGATATACCTTAGTGGTAGCACACCCAGCCCATCATCATGAAGTTTTGTGAAAGTGGCATTTCTTATTTAAGTTGCATTATTGGAAGCATAAGCTAACTTATGAGTTTCTTATCTCATTGAAAAGATTTCTGTATCTATTGTGATATGTTGTATCAGTATATTTATTGGTTTTAAAATGTGGTTCTCAGTTTTTCCCATTGTTAGATGGCTATCCAGTCACTGGGACTTAGGTCTCACCCCTTTACTGTTGAAATTTTTGGATTTCAGATCAGAGATAGCAGGTTGGCTCTTGGATGCCTGATTTTGATATGGGCTGCTAAATGTGTATAAATTGGTTGATGACATGGACTTATGTTACTTGAATTGTATATGTATTTGAAATGGATATGGATGGATGTGTATAACTGTAACCCTATGATGTATTTTAGACTTGGGTGGTTATGAGAAATAACTGTCATTGTGGAATGGATTTGTGTATATGGTCTTTATAGCAGTATAGTGATAAAAGTTATATTGCCTAGAATCATATGATAAAAAAAATGTGAAAATCTTATGTTATCTGAGTAGGATGAAATAAATTATGATGTAATCTTATGAATAGTATGAATGAATTGAGCAGGTCAAAAGTTTTTAGCAGATTTAGCATTTTGTGCATGTAACTTATGACAATTGGATAGGGATCGCTTGGGCTTTATGGTACTACCTTAAGCCTAACCCTCAAGCCTTTGATAGTACTAAGGTTGAAAGTGGGTCGGATTGGGCTGGGCTTCATCCCTATCTGAGCCAAGCATAAATTTTTTTAGGATTTCAAGCCGGGTTGGGGCTCAAAAGATATTTCAAAACTTAGGCCAAAGATTGGCCCAAGCCTAGCCCAAAACCCATAGGCCAACCCAAAATCAAGCTCAGACCGAAAAACGCAAGTCCATCCGCTCGAAACCAATTAATCCTTTGGTGGTCTTCCCCTCCTTCGCCAATGATGGAGGTTGTGGCTAATTGAGAGGTGGTGGGAGAGGCGGCTGAGGCAAAGGAGTGAATGGAGGGAGTGGCAATCGAGAAGAGATCGACAAGCTTGACGTAGATAGGAATGGAGATATGGAATGAGAGAAGATGGGAGACAAGGGCAACATGGTCTGGGGAGAGGGCGAAAGCGGTGAGGCACTTGCGCAGAATGATGGGAAGGGCATGGAAGGATTCATTGGCAGCAAGGGCATCTCAATGGGCCTGGTCAATGAGGAAGGTGTTGAGACTAAGAAGAGCCAGAAACAAGCATGAGGAGATTGGGAAGGAGAAGATGGAGAGGAGAGAGAGGAGGAGGTTCAAGGTTTTTGATATTATCATGTGGAGAAGAAGGAGATGAATTTGGGCTAGGGTTAGGATTTTTGTGCTTCAAAGGTTTGATAATGGTGGAGAGAGAGGGATAGGATATGACTCCTAAAGATCAGCCCAAACCGAATCCAAAAAAAAAAAAGCACATAGCCCAACCCAATGGCCCTAGAGCTAGCTCGAGCTTACTTCCAATCCTAGATGGCACTTTTACAATCTTGTCTACCACATTCTTCTCTACACTAAGACTATAAATGACATTCCAGAAATGATAGAATCTATAACATTATTTTAGAGATAATTTTTAAATAATCCTAGGAAATAATATTTTGCACTACATTTATGATAAATTACTAAAAATTATAGAATCCATGACATTATTTTAATGAATTTTTAAAAAATAATAAGAAATAATACTTTATCGAACATTTATGATGAATGGTTGGACATTAGTTTGTAGCTCATCATTGTTTTTTCTATCAATTTAGCTGCTAGTCTTGATTATTGATCTAATTGGTTTTATATTAAAGTATATTAAAATTATAAATTAGTTATTTAAATAAATAATTAAAATTATATATTAAAAACCATTGTTACTATTTAGTTATAATATCAATAAAATTATTTATATTTTCAAGAAGTGAGAAAAATGCTTATACAAATATTGGAATATGATGAAATTATTGATATTTTTAAATATTTTAAATAAAATAGTTTTGAAAATATCATAAATAATAAAATGATATTTATTCATTATTCATTTTCACCAAAAGAAAAATAATTGAATCTTTATAAAAGAACAATTCTTAAATCCTGAAATATCACAACATATTTCAAATGAGTGTGAATAAGGTTTTAATAAGTATAATAAAACCCAATTTAATAATGTTGAATGCTGTTATGGTGCTAAGGTGTCTGTTAGCTAATTAAGAGGTTGCTAATTTGGTTTCCTATGATAGACAAAATATTTTTATTTTATTTTTCACATACTTTTATAGATGTTGCTATTAAGAAGATTTTTATTGGTATTTGTTAAAAATACGGGCAAATTGTTGCTAACACTACCATAAATTAGCGGAGATTTTTAACAACATTTGTTAACTATGCTAGCAATTAATTGCCAAAACCATCCTAAGCCGATGCATAAAGAAAATGCCACAAAAGATCTCATAAAGATTTTTACAGCATTTTTTAAGCACTTATAATTGCCACTAATATCTCTATTTATTATGGTGCATGAAGTTAAAGGCGATTCATTAGAGGATGGAGAAAAGAAAGGTATTACCATCAACATCCTTCTACTTGTGGATGTAAGCCAGCAGCCTGCACCAAATGAAATACACCTATCTAGCTCCACCCTGTACCGTATTTTTTGAGCTCCAAAAAATAGAGCGGTTCCTTTTCTTTTACATCTTCTTCTTTTGCTTCAATCTTTTTGTTTCTTCTCTCTCTTTTGTCTTCTTTTCCAGTCATGAGATCCTAAAATGACAGCAAGTTAACATGAGAAATCTTATATGAATTGGTCTAATTTAAATTCAACTGGATAGGTACTTCACTCCCTCCAAACGCCAGTAAGTTGTATTCTTGATCTCAGTGTTCTCAGCCATACTCTCATTTGCCTCTTGGTACCATGATTTTTTTTTCCTTAAAGATTACAGTTGATATCAGTTACCACCCAAAAGATGATTATAATAAAGACAATTGTGTGCTCGCCATCTAATTGCCCCCTCTTAATAAGTGGCACATGTACATCAATCTCACTTAACAATAGCACATATTTGCTAGATATTTTCTACTTAATAATGATAAATATGGATCCCTCTTTAGGTGGCATGGTTGTCCATGTTATATTTGCTCATATATTTGCAAATTCATATCCATGCCTTTTCTCAGCATTTTTTTCTACTCCACTATAGAGTGAGAGATCTCTTCTTCTAGAGGTTAGATTTCTTTTTGTTTATTCTCTGTTGAGTTCACACTGCACCCCTCCTATGGCTCTTCATCTAGACCCTCTGCACCTTCATTGGGCCCTCTATTTCTTTTCAACCCTTCACCACCACCTTGTGAAATCAATAATCCATCATCACTACCTCTTTCCACCAAAAATAATGGAGGTCAAGGTGTGTGTAACGCTGCGATATGTAACGCCGCAATTATCGTGACGTTACCAAACCGAACCGGAAGATTTGGCCACCTCCTCCGCTCTCTATTCACACGATCCTCGGAAAGATAACGAGGATTAAGAACCCTTCCTTCCCTCCCCTCATCTCACACCTGGTTCGTCTCTATTCTTCTCGTCGTCATCTCCTCCCCACAAGTCTGATCCACCCGTAGGTAATCTTTCTCCCTTTGCCTTTATTTTATGTTTCAGTCTAATATTTGACTCGAGGGGTGGAGAGATGAGAGCGAGAGGTAGAGAGAGAGATCTGGGTTATGCATGAGAGAGGGAGATGGATCTGGGATCTAAGAGCAAAAAAAAAAAAGATGGATCTGGGATTTGAGAACAAAAAAAAAAAGAGGATGATGGATTTGGGATCTGAGAACAAAAAAAAAGAGGAAGTTGGATCTGCGATCTGAGAACAAAAAAAAAAGAAAAAAAAAGAGAGGAAGATGGATCTGGGATTTGAGAACAAAAAAAAAGAGGAAGATGGATCTGAGATCTGAGAACAAAAAGAAAAAGAAGATGGATCTGGAAAAGAGGAAGATGGATCTGGGATCTGAGAACAAAAAAAAAGAGGAAGATGGATTTGGGATCTGAGAACAAAAAAAAAAAAAAACAAAGAGATGAAGCCGTGAGTTGAGCATGAGAGAGGGAAAGGACCAGGAGAGATGGAGTGCATTTTTTTTAAAAAAAAGGAAGAAGATAATAGATAAATAATAATAATAATAATAATAAAAGGAATAGAGAGTGGAAGGAAAAGAGTTGAACGTCTCTGTTTGAGTTTGGGTTTTAGAAAACGAAGAAAAAAAAATGATAGGTTGGCTCTTGGCTATTCATTTGGGCCTTAAGTTCAATCCATTTGAGCCCAGTTGGGTCTAATTTTTGGAACCCAAATTAGTCCTAACCCAACCAATCTAGAATCAGGATTAAATCTGTGATAGCTCTAGTTTATGAAAAAAATTTTGTTACACTGTTTGGATTGATACAAGTTAAATAATCAAGCCCCAAGTTGGATCCAAAACTAGACTCGGTAGAATGATAGGAATTATGTTGGCATTATGATTTTTAGAAATTAAAAATTCAAATATCATGTTGTAGGTGTCAGAAGCCTAGACAGTTGATTTCATTCTTATTATTACCAATTGCATATTATGGTTAAGAATACACCTAATATTGCTTCCAAATCAAAGAGTGATTATTATGATTTTCTAGATATTCCTTTTAGGGTAGTAAGTCTATCTTCAATCTTTATGGACCTTATAAGTCAAGTATCCCATCTTATCCAAATCAGTTAAGGACATTCTGAGATATTCAAGAGGTTTAAATTAATTTGTCATGCTATGGCAGGAGACATTGTATGATCTAATTAAAAAAAATTGAATTAGTTAATTCTGATAATTATGGAAGATGTCCTGAATTATTGCTATGATTGCTATAATGTTCATTAACGTTAGCTTGAAGTATTCAAGAGTGGAACCAAATATGTTATGATAATTTACTCAAAAGATTGAAAATAGGTGTCATGATGATTAATGATACATTGAACTATTTACGAGTTGAGAAAGCACTTAAGGAGTGCAGTCTTATATCTGATGCAAAAGAATTTGGAATTGTCTTGTTGAGAAGTTTAAAAGTAATTGATATGTTATTAATCTTAAGATTGGAAGACATAATACATGTGACAGACTTTAGAATATTTATAATGATTGTAAGAATCTTAAGGTATATTTTTTTAAAAAAAAAAAAGTATCAGATGGTTGTGGTAGTTATTGGTGATAAAATGATCGATTCAAGGAGTTTGAATCAATTAAGCTGTAATATTTATTGAGGATATCCTGACATATTCAAGAAAAATTGATTAGTTGCAGTGGTAATTATTGATAATATATGAAGGAGATAAATTAATTATGTTGATTGTTATTAATGATGTCTTGATTGGAACCGAAAAAAAAAGGGTTAGGCCATGGTAAAGAAAATGATGTGAAAATTATTGAAAGATTATGAGCTAGCTAATAACTATCACCTAAGAAAGATGTGGAATGGTAGAACTCAAAGATGTGGTAAAGATCAATTTGAAGATTAGACATGGTAACAGGCGAGGTATCTTGGAGAGAGTAGCAAAGATGTATGTCGACAAAAATTGTAATACTTCTTAAGGAATTCAATTTCCATTGGGTAGAAAGATCAAATTGATTCTTGAAGTTAGATATGTTATTTGGGTACTTAGGGATGAAATGAAAGTTGGCTATTGAGTTTCTATAATTGTGCAAAAACCCCTATGTGTTTAATTTTGAGGATGAAATTTTTAGCGGGGTAAGATTGTAATATTTATTTTTAGTTCAGTAGCAAACTGAGTAAATTGAGTTTGAATCCATTTGACCTTCTTTCTCCTAATTTGGAGGAGTCTTCATAAAGCTCTATGGATTATGCTGAATTTTGGCATGGCCTTCCACCCTCAGACAGATGGACAGGCTGAAAGAACCATCCAGATTATAGAGGATATGTCACAAGCCTGTGTGGTAGACTTAGGAGGTGCTTGAGACAACCATTTACCCTAGAATCGCTTATAATAATAGTTACCAACCTAGTATCCAGATGGCCCCATTTGAGGCTTTGTATGGTAGAAAGTACAAATCCCTCTTGTGTTGGAATGATGTGAGAGAGAGAAAATTTTTGAATCCTGAGCTGGTTTAGCTGACTGGGAAAAAAGTGCAACTAATTAAAGAGCGACTTCGTACAGCTCAAAGCCGACAGAAAAGCTATGCTGATGTCAGAAGGAGAGATTTGGAATTTTAGGTTTGAGATCATGTCTTTTTGAAAGTATCACCAACTAAGGACGTGATGAGGTTTGGAATCAAAGGCAAATTAAGTCCACGATATGTAGGACCTTTTGAATTTTTGAGCAGAGTTGGGGAAGTAGCATACAGCCTAGCTTTACCATCGGTACTCTTTGGGGTACATAATGTGTTTCATGTCGCTATGTTAAGAAAGTATATTTTGGACCCCAGCCATGTGGTGGAGCTTGAACCCATTCAGTTAAAGAAAGATCTGACTTATAAAGAGTATCCTGTACGCATTGTGGATCGCAAGGATCAAGTTTTGAGATGGCGTAGCATCCCCTATATCAAAGTGCAATGGAGTAATCATACTGAGCGGAAAGCTACTTGGGAGCTTGAGGAAAAGATGAAAAAGAAATATCCCCACATGTTTGTAACTTGAGTATGCGAATGTAAAATGAATTAATGATTGTCTTTTTTTTTAAAGAATATTGGAGCTTATTTTTGTACTCTAGATGTTAGTCATGTGGTATGATTAATAAGCAACAATTTCGGAGACGAAATTATTTTAAGGGGGCAGGACTGTAACGCCGCGATATGTAATGCCATAATTATCGCGGCGTTACATGTAATGCCGTAATTATTGCGGCATTACTAAACCGAATCAGAAGATTCGGCCACCTCCTCCGCTCTCTATTCATGCGATACTCGGAAAGGTAACGAGGATTAAGAACCCTTCCTTCCCTCCCCTCATCTCACACCTGGTTCATCTTTATTCTTCTCGTCGTCATCTCCTCCCCACAAGCCTGATCCATCCGTAGGTAATCTCTCTCCCTTTGCCTTTATTTTATGTTTCAGTCTAATATTTGATCCGAGGGGTGGAGAGATGAGAGTGAGAGGTAGAGAGAGAGATCTGGGTTATGCATGAGAGAGGGAGATGGATCTGGGATCTGAGAGCAAAAAAAAAAAGAGGAAGATGGATCTGGGATCTGAGAACAAAAAAAAAGAGAAAGATGGATATGAGGGATCTAAGAACAAAAAAAAAAGAAGAAGATGGATCTGGGATCTGAAAACAAAAAAAAAAAAAAAGATGGATCTGGGATCTGAGAACAAAAAAAAAGAGGAAGATGGATCTGCGATCTGAGAACAAAAAAAAAAAAAAAAAAAAGAGAGGAAGGTGGATCTGGGATTTGAGAACAAAAAAAAAAGAGGAAGATGGATCTATGATCTGAGAACAAAAAAAAAAGAGAAAGATCTATCTAGGAAAGAGGAAGATGGATCTGGGATCTGAGAACAAAAAAAAAAAGAGGAAGATGAATCTGGGATCTGAGAACAAAAAAAAAATAAAAAGAGATGAAGCCATGAGTTGAGCGTGAGAGAGGGAAAGGACCAGGAGAGATGGAGTGCATTTTTTTTTTGAAAAAAGGAAGAAGATAATAGATAAATAATAATAATAATAATAATAAAAGGAACAGAGAGTGGAAAGAAAAGAGCTGAACGTCTCTGTTTGAGTTTGGGTTTTAGAAAACGAGGGAAAAAAAAAGTGATAAGTTGGCTCTTGACTATTCATTTGAGCCTTAAGTTCGACATATTTGAGCCCAGTTGGGTCTAACTTTAGGAACCCAAATTAGTCCTAACCCAACCATTCTAGAATCAGGATTAAATCTATGATAGCTCTAGTTTATGGAAAAAATTTTGTTACACTGTTTGGATTGATACAAGTTAAAATAATCAAGCCCCAAGTTGGATCCAAAACTAGACTCGGTAGAATGATAGGAATTATGTTGGCATTATGATTTTTAGAAATTAAAAATTCAAATATCATGTTGTAGGTGTTAGAAGCCTAGACAGTTGATTTAGACTTGTGAATTAGCGATAAAAGGTAAGTAAACCATTTATCATGAGTAATTTCGTAATTATTAAATTATATAATTTTTGAATAAAATGTTTGTATATGTTTAGATATTGCTTTTTATCTGCTATTATCATGCAAATAAATTCTGATACGTTATTTCTTTCATTTGAAAGCTTAATAATATTATTTTTAAATTTTAGATAAATTCTGCATAACTCATAAAATAAATAAAAATAATAAATAAATAAATAATGATAACAATAGTAATAATGATAGTAGTGCATGTGATAATAATAAAAATAATAAATTAACATTGCTTATGCAAAATAAATAGTTATGATATATATTCAAATCATAAATTATTATATATATATATATATATTTGATATTAATATTATTAACATAGCTAATATGATATGAATGTGTGCCTATGCTAAGTTAACCTAAAGAATTTTATGTATAATATTTAAATAAGAAGTGAAAATAAGTTCTGAATAATAAAAAAATATATTACCGTGGTTCACTATGATGTGACTTTGTGATATGATTTCTAATACCGGGACCCACCTCCACAGGGGATATATGTGGAGGATACACCTTCATCCACAGGGTTAAACGTAGTGTTCTGTTCTGGCCCTCATTCACAGGGATTATATGTGGTGTTCTGTTCTAGCTCTTATCCACAGGGATTATATGTGGTGTTCTGTTCTGGCCCTGTCACAGGGATATATGTGGCTATAGTTTGTGACTGTGGCATATTTGTAATAAGATGAACTGTAAATGTTAATGATGGTGAATTATAAATGTGATGACTTCAAAACTTGAAACTGAAATTTTGAGACATAATATGCATTGTGATTTCAACATATTTCAAGAATATAAGTAATATCAGATAATAAGGCGACATGAAAGTTCTGACATATGAAAGTAAGTAAATTCTAATATGTAATATTCTTGAAATTATATGATATATTTTATACTAGGCTTACTTATTGAGTGTGAACTCATTAAACTCTTGTTGATATTTTTAGAGCCAAAGAAATAAAGAGGGATATGGGTAGACTGAAGCTGCTATCAGCCTAGTTTAAATAGAATTTATGTTACCAGTTTTGCATGTAGCCCAAACATTTGTTTTATTTGGAATTGTAATAAAAATATTGTAATTTTTTAATGGCATATTAGTTGATGGACCTTTGATTTGATAATTGCTTCTGTTACGAACGCCTTGCATGCCTAGCATACGGTGGGTTGCCACATTCTGTATCCACTCTAGGGTCTGGGGTATGACAGTGTGGGACTAGAGAGTCAGCATTCTAGCATATTCCAAATGATAGGAGTGCATTTTTTTTCACTTTTTTTATGTTATATTTACATTGTTGTTGTTTAGAGTACTTCTTGTCTTTTGAACATAGAAATTTAAGTTAGAGGTTCTTTTTTTTTTTTTTTTTTTTTTTTATTTATTTTTTAAGTTGAAGGGTGCCATTATAAATTTTCGTAATAGTTTTAACCATGGGAAGGACTTCTACCTCAAGTTACCTCCTGGGGAAATCTTGGCAGGATGTATAGGGATTTTGGTGTGGAAGAAGGAAGAGAACTCTAGGGCTGCGCAAATGAATGAAAATATGACCGAGACCAGACTCTTAAACTTTTATTCAGAGTGAACAAACCCTTGCCACTGAAGAAAAGGGGCCAGATTTTATTCCAAAGGGTTTTGACTCTTGCTCTATCCCTCACTATTCAGTAAAACAAAGAAAAGGGGCACAAAAAAAAGGACCAGGTGAAGTGGGAGGTGGGACGTGAGACATGAAGACTTCTATTAGTAAATGTAAATCATAAGATAAAACTCCATGGATGTGAAATCAAAAAGAAAACACCTAATTAGTGGTTTAAACATTTAGTCTTTTATTATTGCTGTGTGTGGGAAGCATTCGATAGTTGCATATAATTAATACATGTATCTATACGAGTGGGCCGTGATGGGTTCAGATTTGGTGCACCCAGTTACGATCTGAAACAATAATGGGCTTATAATATTGACCCAGCCCAGCCCAACCCAACAGACCCAAAAGTGTAAGCAAGCCCACTTGAATCACTTTAGGGGCCCGTCCAAAGCAAAACTGTGGTTCTTTGCATGCTCGCACCACCGACGAGTAGGATTAGCGGTGGGTGGAGAAAGCTTGCGTGTAAAGAGAATTTTGGCAACTGGGTTGGAGTAAACACTGCAGCAGCCAGTGAAGTCTTACCAAACCCTTTTCCCATTTTAGAGTTCGCCCAAATAAATTAGAGAACGCTAGTATTTGAGCTAGCCCTCTCTTATGTCTCTATTGTCTCTCTCTTCTCTATATATCTCTTCTCACACCTCATATGAAATTATTGTAACCATTTGATGGTTATCATTTGACAAACTTAAATAATGGATGTTTGAGTAAATGGACTTTCATTTGAGAATTAATTCATCAATACAACAAAAATGACAATTGTTAATTTCCAATTGTCACATTGGACTTTTACAGGTAGAGGACTCCATGTCGGTCATATGTCAAGGCTGAGGTTTGAAGCATCCGACAAAAAGGTTACGTTAGAATAAGCTTTAATATCAATGGCATATGATTGGTCTAAATATATATATGCTAGTGTAATAGTACACACTCTAGATAGCAATCATATATCTTGCATGATCTCAAAGAAGAATATATGGTGAAACTTGACACATAGGAATACAGGAAATTTAAAGTTTAAAATTAATATCTAGATAAATGAAATTTTCATTGGTAATGGTGCAATTAAAATTTTCAGATGAAACGTCTTCATCATTTTTAGGATCAAGTCAACTTCTAATGCAACTTGAGTCACCTAAAACTAAGGTTGGATGAGAGAGAGATACAAAAATTTTATTAAAGATATGTTGGCATTGCCAAGCTTTCAAACATTCACAAAATGCCATGATAAGGCTTAATAATTTAAGGATAATTTTTCCTTAATTTTTATCTAAATTTTTTCAATTTATTCTTCTAAAATCTCATGTTACATAAGTTAAAAGTTTTATAAGCGTTAGAAAACTGTTGTCTACTATTTATTTGAAACTTTCTCTCTAATTTTTTTGGAAATTTCTATCCTAAATTAGGAGAAACTTAGTAGCTTTAGGAAATTTGTCTTATAAATACCCTCTTAAATTAGTTGGATACCTATCAAAGAAATTAATAAAATTTTTCTTTCAGGATTCTTTTCAATTTTCTTATTTGTGGCTGCTTAAGAACTTGTGATGCAATACTGTGGTTTAGAATAAGACTTTGATGAGAGCTTGAATTTCTTATGTTAAGGCCATATAAAGACTTAATGTGCGAGGTAAAAGGTTTACTCTGGAGTAAAGTTGCAAGTAGGGGTGAGCATAAGTTGGATAGTTTCAGTTTCAGGCTAAAACCTAGAACCAATCCAATTAAGATTGGTTCCAAAATTTTGAACTCAGAATCAAATTGATCCTTCCCTAAAACCAACCCAATCAAATCAAGTTAGTTCTGGGTCAATTAAACAATAGAACCTATTTTCTTTTTTCTTTTGTTGTGTTAATTTAGATTTTTGTTACTTTTTTTATTTTTAATATATTAAAAGTTCTTTTTTTACTTATAGAAGTTAGATGAGAGGCTAAGTGTCATCATAAAACTACTCAAAAAATTCATAATATTAATAACTATTATTTGATTTTTTTTCTTTTTTTTTGGATAAATATTTGATGATATATGTAATATATCCAATAAATCACTTCAAAAGTCTACAGAAGTAATCAAATTATCTTAATTTAAGGAACCTTTTACTTTTGATAATCATTAAAAACTATAGGAAAGAAAAATGGTCTATATTTGAAATATATTTATTGATTGATCTAACACTAGATATCTTTAATGGAGATGATAAATGATTTATAAGTGTTGAACCTAAGGATTCAATAATACATGTTTTGATGATAACAAAAACATTGATTAAAGGACTAATTCAATGCTTGAGTTTGTGATGGTAAGATAGATATTATGGTCAAAACAACTTAAAACATAAACGAAAGATCATCCGGCACATATTTGAAGTCCAAGTCAAAGAACAACAATAGAAGATTAACTACCAACTGATGTTAGAATGTCCAAAAGAAATGTTTCATTTGTAATTTTATTTTTCTAAGGACATATTGTAAAACTTAGTAGGATAATAAGTGCATAAGGCTTAATGAACATAAAAAATGGTTTAAATTAAGTTTTATATCATAATTATTATAAAATTAATATAAAAATTTAAAACTGAATATATGCGGTTGATCGGACCCTAAAACGGTCGATCTAATTGGAAAAATCCTAAAAACCCTAATCAGATCACCTTCTGTTTGGGTCTGATGGTCGACCAACACAGGCTAAGATGGTCAATCGGTCCTAGCCTGCGCGATCGACTGGCTGAGCTCTGACAGCCCAACGGTCATATAAAAATATAACCATTAGAATTGCCCTTAAGCGCCAATGGCCATATTTTGGAATGACTATAAAATAAGAACTTGTGGGCTGATTTAACATAGAGAAATAAGTTAGAAACCATTGAAAAATCTTTGTAAAAGGTGTTTCTTGAACCTAGTATGCATACTTCTTCCTCTTCCATATTTAAAGTTTATTGGCATATCTATATTCTTAAGGAAAATTGTTGATTGCATTTCTCTTTTTCTTAAGAGAGTTAAGTTCCTCCTAAGCCTATGAAAAGGAGAGAGTAAGTTCATCTTTAACCGAAAAAAGGATTGTAAATGTTTCTCTTAAGCCTGACAAAAGAGATGTATAAGAGTTTGATCCTCAATCGGTTAAGAGGATTGGTATAGTGTAAATATCAAGAAGGATCTTGGGTAGTGGATGTAGGCAAACATTACTGAACCACTATAAATCTTTATGCTTTCGTTATTTTTTTGCACATTTATATTCTTAAGTTTAGGAATATCTCATTGTTAGTCTCAAGGTAACCTAAGAGGGGGCTAAATTAGGTTGACCAAAAATTTAACTCTAAATTTAAAAGCTAAGTTTTTAAAAAAAGTGAACAATTTAAAAACAAAGTACAAGTATAACGATTTAAAACTTAAATACAAGAGCCAAATACCTTATTTTTAATAAAAAATTATTTATCAGTTCTCATATCAGAACTAAGGAACCGATCTTTAAAATTCAGAACCAACCTTATGAGCACTCAACCTGACCCTATTAAATCGAGTTGGAATCGATTCTTGGGTCACCTTGATACATTGTTCATTCCTAACTGCAAGGACTTCTAGTCATCCTTTTAACTTTAATTTTAGCTTGTAATTCTAAATTATTTTTCCTATCTTTATTTTCTATTTTTTTTTTCATTTTTTTTTTTAGTTTGTTCATTTTTTACTATGCTATTTTAATATCAGATAGAATTAAGAATCCTATAACCACTCACTTGCATTGGATTTAGTATTAAAGGAAAGTCTATCTTTTCATTATTAACTAAGGATTGAAAGAAAAAGATTTTCAACTGGGATTCCAAATATGATTCCATCAAAATTGGTATTAAAGCAAGTCTTTGGTACATAGGGATTTTAGTTTTCCTTAAACTTGAGTTTTAATCAATTTCAAATTCCTTTCCTTATTTGACTTCCAAAAAAAAAAAAACAATTTTTAGTTATTTTTTTGATGTCAAACTAACTCTTAGTTGCTTTCAAATTCCTATTTTCCTTTTACATTTCTACTTATTTTCAAAATTAATTTTGAATTGCAAAAGGATTTTAGTTATTCGCTTTCTATTTTGAGTAAAGCTATAAAAATAATATATTTTTTTTCTCCATATCTAGTGTATTTAAGGGCTTGTTTAGATCCCACTATGTTTACCTAATTATACCCCAACATTTTGACCACCTATAAGAATCTCTCATGCCCACTCACAACACAATCTAGAAGTAGCTTTGCTAATGCTATCAAACCTAACTTGTGGTGCACCATCCTAAGACATTAGCCCATACCTTCTCCTAGGTCCTTTAGCTAGCTATTTCATCCTAGATTAAAAGAAAGCACATGCCCCACCATGGTCTTAATCGGACTAGGAGTTCAAAAATCTTGCAACAATTGCAATTAGATTAGGACTCTCTTATAGCAGGCTTAGTCAGACCAAGAGTCTCTAGCAGCACTCCTAGTCAAACCAAATCACTCCAGTGGCATTTCAAATTAGAAAAGGACTCCTTGACACTATTACCAATTGGACTAGGGCTCCCTCTAATGTAGCCAATTAACCTATACATGCATACACCTAAAAAGATAACAAGTAATTGTTCCAATATGGGGGTCATTTTTTTAAAATTGTGCATGGGAAAAAAAATCTCAGAATAATGCCTAAAAAAATTATTTTTGAAAATAATGTGGAATGGGCTATGTGAGATATTATGTACGCTATCCTAAATTTTTTTAAAATACATCAGTGAATTATTTATTGAATAGATAATTTATGGCTACATTAGGTAATGGGATGTTTAAAATTTTTTCTAAGAGTTAGATTCTATTTTGAAATCTCCTGTTGCAGATATTATTATGGAATCATCTCTTTCAATATGATTTCAAATAAAAAAAAAAAATTATTGACTTAAAATCATCTCATCTAGAAATGATTTTAGGTTAAGGTGGCAAATTAAGAAAAAAGAAAAAGATAAAACACAACGAATCCCGGATGACTCAACAAAACTCAAATAATTTTTTCTAGAATCAAAATTAAAATCATTTCTTGAAGAGATTATTTCACCATAAATCATCTCTTAAAGAAACGATTTTCTGTGGCATTTTTTTATTTAAAATTATCCATTAAAAAGATAATTTCAAAACCATTTCTGTAACAAATAATTTCAAAAAAAAAAACCCTCACCCAACACTTAAAGAAAAAAAAAAATCAAAATATCCCAAAAGTTGATTTCAACATATTTTTTTTTAAAAATATATCTAGAATGACCTATGTGGCATCCCCTTATTGCTTGTTTCCTATTATTTTAAGAAATATTTTTTTTAACAATATTTTGAGAAATTTTTTTTATTTGAACATTATTTTAAAGAAAAAGACCTCCAATGCAGGCTGCTAAACAAGGTAGATTCAATCCAAGAGCAGATTCATGGGAATAACAAACGTAGAAGCTTAGGAAACTGGTTCAAAAAATATATTCAGCAGATTTAGAATAAAGAAAAATACTTTATTGTATATATGCACTTAGAATATTTCACATATTAACTATTGTTTATCGAAGACTTTGTTGTCACTTGGTGCTTATACTTGAGAGTTTGAATTATGCCAAAGGAAGTGAGAGTAAGAAATTTTACGCTATGCAACGACGTAAATAATCTTTTGAGAGGAACGGAACATGCTATTCTTTTGGGGTTAAACAATCCGGTGGTTTCCAAGCTTGATCAAAACACTATCTAAAAATTCAATAATGAAATCTAATTATTTTCCATAATTAAATTTAAATTTTTATTAAATTTTGGATAATTTTATTAGATCGATTTCCGTTTCCACAATGAGCATTGTTGATTGCTGATTAGAACGTCGCCATCTCGCCGAGTGCGTCGAAGCCGACCCAAGAAAAAATATGCAAAAAAAGACAAAATTATGCCACACTTCATCGTAAATCCATGCTGGCGACAGGGCGAAGGATTCGACGTGCCATCCCGAAAAGCAGACGAGCGAATATGACCAGCTAAGATGACGTGTACCTAAAGGTAGGTTCCGACGTGGCAGCGTTGGATTCGATTGTACTAGAAAACAAAAACCTATTGGATAGCGACAGGTGTCGTCCAACAGGCGTTCAGCTCACATGCAAACAGCGGCCGGCCGGCGGGGGAATCACATTTGACCTTCCGGCCCTTTCGTTATCCTTCGATATGTATGCCCTCCATATTAAAAGAAATTATCGTTAACTGCCCCTACCTAGCCGCGGTCCAGACTGGAGTTAATGGGAAACGGTTTCGGAGCTTGCCGGAACGAACAAATCGGCTGGATTTGGACGTCATAAAGGTTTTAACGGCGGTCACATGGCTATCATCAAGAAATGGGAACAAATATTTATTGCCACTCTTATCGCTAGGATTGCTGGCTATATAGCACTTCAACAGGCTTGTCTTGAAGACTTTGCTTATAGGATATTATTTGCAATAAAAAATAGATTCATAATGATTTATCTTTATAATATTAAATTATTATGTTTAGTAATAAAATATAATAATTTAAGTAATAATATTAATTTTTTTATTAATATAAAATTATCATAAATCATGATAATCCAATTCACATATGAAAGATAGATATATAAGATTATTAAAGTCTGATAATTTTAAATTACGCTCTTAACTTTCATAAAAATATTTAATAATACTTAATCTAATAATATATTTAATTTATACTAATACTATTTAAATATTTGATATTATATTTATATTTTATATTAAATATAAAATAAAATAATTTATATTAATACTAAAATTAAAATTAAAATTAAAATAATATGTAATATTTTAAACACTATTATATATTTATATAATGAATGTTAATATTAAATATTAAATTATTAATATTTATTACCTTCTTGCATATTAAATTATTACATAATATATTACTATATATTTATATATTATATTACTATATATTATATAATGTGATATTTAATAATATTATAATATATATTATATATCAAATATTTATAATATTTAAATATATAATGTTTTTAAAATCAATTTATAAAGAATTTTATTTTTTATCAAAATATTTTATATACTAGTAAAAAGAAGAGTAAGTCACTTAAAAGATAAAAAAGATTTATAATAAAATTTAAATATATAATAAATTAATTACCATATTTTGCTATTACGAATGAAATACAATAATTTTTTATTCATAAAAGTCTAATTACCAAGTGTAGGATTAGCAAAAATATAAAATTTCTGGTGATATTGCATTACCATGAACCAAACACTACCTAATTGTCGTATTACTTTTGTCTTGAAAACATAATAATAACTATTACTCTATGATAGCATCTCCTTGGTAATTCTAGGTAAAAGTGAAATTGTGAGTGTGTATTGTCTTCCAAGCATTCACTTTGCATGTATGGCAATATTATTTTATAGGTTATTATTTTTTTTAGAAAAGGAAAAAATCATATTTTTTATTCTAAAAAAAATAAAAAAATTGATATATAACTAAAGATGGCAAATAGGTCAAACTACTAGTGGCTAAGGATGGAAGTAAACTTGATCAAATTAGACCATACTTCTATTTGAGCTCAACCTAAATTTTTTTTTTTTTAGATTTCAGACCTAACTGGGGCCTAAAAATTATTCTAAAACTCAGGCCCAATCAAGCCTAAACTCAAGCCCAGTTTGGAATCCATTGAACCAACCTGAAACTCAAGCTTGAATCAACCTGAAACTCGAGCCTGGCTCAAGCAATGAGCTACGCTTATAAGCTCAAAACCCTTTCCATGTGGTTAGTGCCATCAAGCACAACCTCCTCAATGTCGTCCACCATCCTGCCCTCTGTCCCATGCTCCTCCGTCTGATCCCCACCACTTGTTCCTACGGTGAGTGCAAGATTATCGAGGTTCGCTCCCACATGTCTGCTATGCAACTCATACCTACACCTGCTCCTACACAGTATGCCATTCTAATAAAAATTAAATCAAGCATAAAATTCTAGTTCAAATCCTTATTTAATTAAGATAATTTCATCTGATTATTAAGAAGTCTTTATTACTATTGATATAAAAATTTATTTCCTATCAAATTTTAATTTTTTTAATGTGTCTGAGTTATTGTTTGTGGTATAGCTGGAAGCATGCAAAAGCTGCAGTCTTCTGTGGTTGGCCTTCGATGAATTTTAGTTTAATAATAAAATAATTATTTTATGTCCCTAGCATTCTTTGCGTTCAGTAGCATAGGGTGATTGCTTGGGTGTGGATCCCTTGCAAGGAGGTGCACAGATCTGAAGACAGCACTGATCCTGAAGCAAGCCTCAGCATGGATCTTGGCCCCTGATCCGATCTCCCCTGCTTCAGCTGGGCAACACGGTTCATCGGACGGCTGTGCTAGACGAAGGTCCCATCTGAAGAAGCCGGCGAGGGGATCCAGCTGGGCGACGATCTCTGGGGAAAATCAGAGAAGAACCTCACATCGGCTAGGCGAGCTGGCAGGTGGAGGCCAGAGGCGGCGGTGAGCAGCAGGCGCCCAGCAACAATAGCAGCCGATGAAAGATCAGGCTGGTGATGAGTCCATAGGCGGCGTTCTGTGGTCGGAGGCCGGAAGGCCGATATCTGCGAGCAGGAGCGGCGACTAGATGAACACCGGTGGGATGCATTGTTCGGCTGGGGCTTCAGCAAAGGAGCAGAGATCCGGCGAATTAGTGAAGAAGCCGTGCAACGGACGGATTTGGACGTGGCCGGAGGCTGCACGGAAGGTGCCGGAGGAGCTGACGAAGAAACTATGCCGGCGACTTCTCCAGGAAGAAAATCGCCGCCCCGGTTCGTTGAAGGCAGCAGTTGGGCGAATTTTCAGCTGCTTGACTCTGGCGGAGAAAGATCGCCGAAGAAGCCTCATTAGTCAGGTGATTTGAACCGAAAGAAGAGGCGCACGGCGAGGAGCTTGGGTGTCGCCGATGGCAGACTCGGCGCAGATGAATCAGTGAGAAGAAAAGGAGATCGGTGAGGAAGAAGAAAGGAGGAGGAAGAAGGAAGAGGAAAGAAGAAAAAAAAAAAGGAGGAAGAGAGAGAGAGAGAGAAAAGAAAAAAAAAAAAGAGAGAAGGAAAAAGAAAAAGAAAATTAAAAATTAAAAATTAAAAAAACCTAAAAAAGCAAAAGAAAAAAAAGGATTTTTTTTATTTTTAATTTTATTCAAAGTTATTCTATTTCCACCTAAAATAAGTTGGGAGTAAGTCTACAATAAACATGGAATAACACTCGAATAGGTTGAATTCTTGAAGAAATCTTCTACAAAAGCTCTTTGAAGTTATTAATAACCCTTCTCTTCTATGCGGTAGGGCTGCAAATTCATATTATGTTTATTGCTTAATTTTTAAATTTGATGATAAAACCAATTTTGAGGAGTAACAAGTTCGGTTTCAATTTTTCTTTAAAATTATTGGTTTCTAGAAAGTCATCAAAAAGGATTTGATGAATTAGTAGAAGTAGAAAAGTCATCAATTGTACAGAGACAAGAAATGGAGTGTGCTCGTGCAAATAATCTACATACTCTCTATCATATATTTCAAAGTTTTTTAAAAGATTATTCATATAAGGATAATAAAAAAAGCTTGGGATATTTTAACTACATCTTATCAAGGTTGAGATAGGATTAAAAAGATGAGGCTGCAAACATTAAGAAAACAATTTGAGCTTCTTCAATGAGAGAAAATGAGAGTATTGTTGATTATTTTATAAAGGTTTAGAAGTTTGTTAATAACATGAAAGCCAATAAAGAGGATATCCATGGTGAAAAGGTCATAGAGAAAATTCCTTGAACCTTGACTGAGCGGCTCGAATATATGGTACTATTATTAAGGAAATAAGAGATACCAAATTTATGATGATTAATGAGCTACAAAGTTCATTAGAGGCACATAAGCACTGTTTGAATGAAAAACAGCAGTTGCAGTTGAGCGAAAATTGAAGCCCAAGTGAATTTGAAGCAAGAAAGCAAGTCATCAAATAAGGCAGAATCAAATTAGAAAGGTCGAAATTATCATGGTAGAGGAGAATAGAATAAGTTCAATCAAAGATAAAATGAGCACCAAACATAAAACAAAAATACATGTATATTCAATGCCACAAATGTAAGAAGTATGGGTATTATCAGCTTGAATACAAATCTCATATTCAGTACCATAACTATAAAAAATATAGTCATTACAATCATGAATGTCATGTCAAGAGATTAGATAAATAGGAGAATTATGCTAAAGTTGCTAGGAATAGTGATGAAAATAAAGAGACTTTGTTGTTAGCCAATCATGCAACAGTGAATGAAGATAACAATCAATGATTACTAGATATAAAGTATAGTAATCATTTGAGTAGCAAAAAGAATATGTTTACTGATTTGGATGAGTCTTTTCACACTACTGTAAAACTTAGAGATAATATAAATTTACCAATTCATGGAAAGAGAAAGATTGGTATCAGATTAATGGATGGCTCTCTTAATTATATTTCTAAGATATTCTATACTCCTAATAATTGTTAGAATCTTTTGAGTATAAGAAAACTTGCAAAGTAAGGATATGACCTATATTTCAACAATGGTGGTTGCACTATCATAAATAAGAAGAAAGGATTAATAGCAAAGGTAAAGATGACAAACAATCATCTATTCCCATTAACTATCAATTATGACAACCATTTTTGCCAAATTTCTATAATAGCTAATGATAATTGGCTATGAGATATGTGTCTTGGGAACTTGAATTTTGGAAGCATCAAATTCCTTTCAAATAAAAGATAAGTTTCAGGCTTGCTAGTAATCAATATACCTAATAAAGTTTGTGAGACTTATGTTTTGAGAAAGAAACGTATAAAAGTTTTTCCTAAAGGACAAACTTGAAGGGCTAGAAGACCACTTGAACTTGTTCATTCTGACTTATACTCAGTAGAGGTTCCTTCAAATAGAGGTAGCAGGTTCTTTATTAGTTTTATTAATGATTTTAGTAGGAAGGCATATGTTTATTTTTTGAAACATAAATCTAAAGCTTGTGTTGTACTTAAAAGTTTTATGGCTTATGTTGAAAAATAAAATGGATGTTCTACTAAAGTTTTGAGAACTGATAAAGGTATTGAATATACTGTTTGCAATGATTATATGAAGAAGCATGGCATTAAGCATTAATTGACTGCTAGGTATACTCCTTAATAAAATAGAGTGGCTGAGAGGAAAAATAGAATTATTATGGATATGGTCAGATGTATGCTATATAGCAAGAATCTACCCAAAAGTTTTTAAGACAAAAGCAGTTGCTTGTGCCATCTATATCTTAAATATATACCCTACAAAGAGTATTCGTAACAAGACCCTCAAGAAGCTTGGAATCAAAGAAAGCCATTGGATATCTTAACGTGTTTGGTTATATTGCCTATGCACATGTACTTGATGAATTGAAAAAGAAGCTAGATAACAAAGCAAAAAGGTATATTTTTATTGGCTATAGTAATGAAAAAAGGGTTACATGCTATATATAATCGAAGACTAAAAAAGTGATTATCAATCAAGACATGACTTTTGATGAGGATGGCATTTAAGATTAGACAGTTGAAGAAAAGAAGTCTTTACTAGTGCCACCTGTTGCTGTTGATAGAGAAATAAATGATCCAGATCAAGTCTAAAATGATCCAAAGGGGAGCTTTGCTCCTAGATCGAGCCCATGCTGATCCAAAGGGGAGCTCTACTCCTAAATTGAGTCTGTGCTAACCCAAAGGAGAGCCTTGTTCTTAGAACGAATCTAAGTTGTCCTAAAGAGGGTCCTGCTCTTAGATTGAGCCCAAGACAACCCAAAGAGGAGCTACACTCCTAAATCAAGGAAAAGATGAGTCATGCTCCTAATCCAGGCTGAAGACAAACTATGCTTCTGATCCAAGTCAAAGAGAAGCCATGATCCTAAGTCAAAACGAAGCCTTACTCCTAATTTCAATCAAAGAGGTCCCATACTCTTGGTTCAAGCCAATAAGGAGCCTTAATCCTAATTTAAATCAAAGAGGAAATATTCTCCTAAGTTAAAAAGAGTCATGCTACTGATCTAAACTAAAGACAAGCCATGCTCCTAATTCAAACTAAAAAAGAATTATACTCTTAAATCAAGCCATAGAAGAGCCATACTCCTAACTCTTTTTCCTTGATGAAATTGTAAATAGAAGTTGATGATAGAATTAGATAGATACTCTTCTTGGAGATTTTTATATGAAAAAGAATTATGTATATCTATTTCGAATAAGAGCTACTTTTTAAGAGCACCTAAGACTATCACTGTTCAAATAGTTGTCATTAGGCCACTAGCATAAAACCCTTTATAGTCAATGCCACATTCTTATTAGTAGCCCTTTGCCATCAATTGAATCTTATATCTATCCACACACCCATTTGTTAGAGTAGTACATGTCTTAGCAACCATTTGATGTAAGGAAATATTTATTTGATTAATGGAAGATCTTTTCTTTGTTATGATCACATATAATGTAGGGTATGTGTTGCATATAGGTTACAAAGTTAGAAAAGAATAAATGAGTACTTTGGAGGTTCATGTAAGTAGATAGGATATTTTCTATAGAGAGTATTAGATATACCTAATACTCCAAACTTATTCACAACTATGCGTGTGTTCGGACATTTCACCTATAATGATGCCGAGGTAGATGGTGATGGAATGAAGTTCCTCCTTTGTTTATTGAGGTAGGATGTCTTCATATCCAAAATATCATGTGTAAGAAATGAAACTTCACATGTAATAGGAGGTTCTTCTTATCATTCTTCTATTTCATGCATTTTCTGGTATAATGGTATTATACTTCTAATTTTGAAACATAAATTCATTTTCCCAATAGATTTAGAAAGTAATCTTTGTTATATAATGGATGCATTTTTTATTTGCATTACCATAAGGGAGTCAACTAGCTTTGGCTATATTTGGATTGACTATTGGAATACGTTTAAATGACTATTGGCTAATAATTATATGAGATATTTATTGATCAATAGCTAATTCAAATAGACTCTTAATTAGCTGAGCCATTGGTAACAAAGATTCGAGCTTACGTCTCATTATCACCATTATTTTGGTTAGCATTGTTCTTGTCCTTAGAGTTGTCATTCTAGTCTCTCAACCTAATACTCAATGTGGATTTTTAGCCAAGTCTGAACTTGAGGATTTTAGACCTCATCTGATCCAACCCCTACTAATTACCTAATTTATTTATATATGAATATATAATAATACTTTTATAAATATTCCTTTAAGTTCTAAAAGTCTTGACATTTGAAACTTTTCTATAATACATGGGTAGAAGGAATATAGATCCTAACATGTTATAACATATTAGGTTGTTTGTACTTGATTTAGATTAAATATATGTGTCTAATTATATGTTTTCGATTTTTTGTTAATAATTTTTTATATGATAAACTATGTAGTGTATGTGATTCATGATTTAATTTTTGAAACGTGTAATTGGATGGTTTTAGCATGATGAAGTATTTAAAATATATATCTTGCCGACTTAATTAACACAGAACCAAATCCGATACATGTTGATTCAAGTATGGATTTGAATATATCCGAACACTGGCTTTGTGATAATTTTTATTCCCCCAAAACTTCACCCGGCCTGCCATATTGTCTTAAAGAACAGCAAGTAACAAAAAGCGAAATGGCCTCCCTGCTTTCGAGTCACCCAACCAGAGAACGTTCGCCATTAGCTGGCGTTGCCCCTGTGGTCACAAAATCCAAATTGCCACTCAAACTGTCGATCAAAGTCGAGCGTTTGAAAAGAGGTAGATGAAAGCTATATACGTTGAACTTTTAAGTTCTGATTCAACGAAAGACCGGAGAAAAAAATGGCCCATCCACCAGAAACGTGGACGGCTGGAAACCGCAGTCAAGATCTATTGCTTGCACTCCAAAGAAGGAATCCCTTCACCGAAAAAAACGGGTGGAAGACTAGACTGCCAGCCGACTACCACGACCGTGTCAGACTACTACTGGGCTCAGAATGTCTGAGGCCTCGTCAAACTCCACACTGTTTGATGTCTGGCCTCGTCATCTGATACGTCTTGCCATAATTCCCCGTCTCCCAGGTTTTCGATTAATGCCACACACTCTTGCGTGTTTAGTCAGTCCATAACGTACAGCTTGTGAAACAAAGAACAACTCCAATGCTGCCATCCGATTGACACGGCGCCAAAGAAAGCTCTATTCACAGCAGTGCACTTTTTTTCCCAGCAGAAAACTGTCCTCATCGATTTATGACTTGGTTTTTGCATGAATTACACAAGCGGACCTCTTCACGAGAAATCATCAAGCTAAGAAAACAAGGTATATGGGTCCACCTTGGCGTAGGGCACCCTTATAGCCCACCTGCTGATTGATTTGTCCTGGTTTTTGCATGAATTAGGCAAGCAGACCTCTTCACAAGAGGTCATCAAGCTAAGAAAACAAGGATTATAGGTCCTCTTCACGGCGATGATGCCAAGCTAATCAAATCAAAATCATATCATAGGACATCATAGCACGTTACAAATTAGCTAGAATCTGAATTTATTCCATCACTAAGATAGTCAGAATCGGTTCTACACCTTGACGAGACTCTACTACTATTTAATAAGTAGCCCTTAACTGTATTATCATTTCATGGTAATCCTTTTCTATACTCGAATTAGCTCTAATACTATTTGTAATGTCTCAAATTTACCTGCTAGTCTAATTAATCCATTAATGTATCGAAACTACGCGATTTTAAAATAAAAATTTATATTTTTTTCATTCAATATAAAATTATTTTTGGGTATTAATTATCAAGTCATTTTTTAGCTAATGCCGTGCCTCGATGCAATACTTAAACATCTCTAATTAAAAAAATACGTATTGTTTCAATGTCATGCCCTTCAAAAGACAAATCAATGCGTCAACAATGTGAAAACATGTTTATTAATATACAGAGATAATAAAAATTATTAATCATATGGGGAGCCTATCATGGATACGATCCAACACCAAGGACAAATGTCGTTGTAGCATGCATGATTATTAATCAAGAAAATATTATTTAATTATTTTCACTATTTTATGAAAAATATAATACCATTCTTTAGTTGTTTTCTTAAAGATAAAAATACGCTGTATGCTTTGAACAATGATTCTTTAGTGCTATTACTCTGTTATTAAATCTTGATGTATTTGTCTTTTTTTTTTAATCCATATAATGATTAATTATAAGTATTGTAGCCATAGTCAAGAGTTTTGACCAGATAATGAATCATAGCAAATACTAATATAATAATAATAAAAACATTTTTTTTTTTTTTTTTTTTTGACTTGGCAAGCAATCAAAGCGAAATATTAATTTAATATCATCTCTCTTTGACACCTTGGAAAAATCGGATCAGCACCAAAGTTTTTATAGTTATGAATAAAAAATTTTGAGTTATAGAAGGGAGAAATTTTTTTCAGCTTGCTAAGTGTGACCCTCTAGAAGGTCCATCATGTTTGCTTCTTAATTTTTAGTGTTCACCATCATTTATTAATAAAATTACACAAACAACCTTCATTATATTTTCATTTTATTAGTATTAGCCATGTACTATGTATGTGAGTATATCAAGAAAATTACTATGATTTTTTTTTAAAAAAAAATCAATGGATTTTCAAATTTTATTTGTCTTTTTTTGATTGCATTGGGACTACAGAGAATATTTCAGTCGTTACAAAATAATAAATAAATTCCAAAGAAAGAGAGTAGCAACTGTGGCCATAAAATCTCCTCCTATTAAAATAAATATAAAAGCGAAGATAATACGAAACAATTGAATTCTAGAAGCCTGGCCCTCCCATCTCCTTGTATCTTTCTCCAATTTTTCATCACTTTTCCCCTTTCAATCGTTTTCTTGTTTGCCCACGAGTTCCAGTTTTGAACGCCTCAACATGATGGAAATAAAAGCTTCCATTCTATCCTCAATTATAAATTTACCACGGTTAGGTCTTCTGCTCTCGTATTTTTCTCGTTTCTTTTTTCACTTTTTCCCTCGCATGTTTCACCTACTTGATGAAGTAATGGAGGGCTTTCACCGTACCTTTCTTTTTTTTTTTTTTTTTTAAAAAAAAAAGCCCGACAATAATGTGCCCACACGAAGCTGAAATCCCCCGTTCTTAACGTTAGTGGCGACATCGCAATTCTACTCAACGCCAGCTCCATTTATCTCCAACCACTCCAGTTGTTTTTTAACTCGTCCGAAAGACTGGCTGCTCGGCCCTGCTTCCCTTATGATTTACGGCTAAGATTAGACTGCCGGACAAGAGAAGCACCGCCCATCGCCAGAGGCGGGCCACCTCCCTCCTATCCCCCCGTCTCCTCCTCTCTCTCTTCGCCGATTCCATCGGTCTCCTTCCCTACCTCCCTCCAATGGACTACGAAAGAATCGAAAAGCCCTTTTCCCCTCAGGTGCCATCCCCTCTCCCTTCTCTCTCTGTGAACTGCTTACTTCTTTCCGAGAACTGATCTCTGAGATTCCCACGCGAAAGCTGTGGCCTTCTGGGACCATACCATCTCCCCTCCTGGCTTCGATTTTGGTGCAAATTTCGTCTTATTCCGCTTTCTCCCTGATTTGATCACCTGTCTTTTTTTGCAATGATTAAAGCATGAAAAAGACTAGATATGCAGCGTGTAATAGGTGTCGATCTGATGGGAATCGTTGGATTGATGAGAATTTGAGTAAATTTTTTGCTTCAGGCTGGTGGGTTTTCCCCTGGGAAGCTGCGAGCGATGCTTCTTAGAGTGGAGAAGAAGCGGAAGGAGGAGGAGGAGCTGGAGGCCAGGTTCTCTTTGAGATCCGACCCGCCTGAGATCGAAGATAGAAGTAAGTTTCCTCCGTTCTTCGTGTTTGAGACGAATTCAGGCTTAAATTTTCTGTGTTAGGGAGAAATTAATGAGGTGAATTCTGGCAGGTGCGAGTGCCGTAGAGAGCTGCAGGGATGTAGACATGGTGAGCTCGCATTCGGAATGCTGTACTTCGACGGAGATGGCGAATGTTCATAGATCGATGGCGGGCTCGAGGGTTCGGTTGGAGCAGGATGATGCCTTTGAGTCTGAGAGCGTGTCGTCGGGCTTCGAGTTTCAGAAGGCGGAGCGAGTGCCGCACCGGCCTGCGTTCGTGCCGCCGTTCTCGAAGCCGGCGCCCTCGAAGTGGGATGATGCCCAGAAGTGGATTGCGAGCCCCACGTCTAACCGCGGAGGGAAGGCCGGCGGGGGGCAGCCCAGGAAACCAGGTTTGGCTGGGCATGGGAATCGACAGGCTGCCACCAGGGTTGTGTTGGAGGTTACGGAGGAAGCGGACACTAAGAGGATTGATCCAAGCCAAGCAAAGAAGGAAGTCGGTGGGCATAAAAGTGTGAATTGGGTGCCTGAACCTTATCCTGTTGTGGATTCTGGTGCTGCGAAGCCTGCGCTCATTGTTGACAACCCACTTGCTGATTCTGAAAGTAAGAAAAACTTTTTCATTCTGTTGATTTTTATCGGTATTATATATTAACTATTTTTATCACTGTGTGCATGGTATTTTGTAAACCAGCAGCCTTTCTCTGCATATGCTTGAATACGTAAAACAGTCAAATTGAAGGACAAAACTAAAGTTTTGTTTTCTGCTTCTTGAACTTGCAATTTATGTTGTACTAAGTTCTGGAAATGATTTTATATCCAAACAATGTTAAGCAGCACAAGAATATTAATACCTGGTACCTAAGAACATCTTTGCTGGTTCTGGCTGGAGAGATATCAAAAAGTCAAAGACCTTATTGTTTGATTACAATAGAAAAACTAGTTTCTTATTGTTAGAACAAAGTGGAGAAACAAAGGAAAATTGGAATAAAGGCCTCCGCCACTATTGGGCTACGTACCAGGTACATGCCAACAGAAATAATTCAATTCTTTTCTCATTCGTCCATGTATATCGTCTTACCCTGAAGTAAGAAAAACTAAATTGTAGCCTAACTTTCAACCTATTATTGAAGAAAATTATCACTCACAGCTGGGCCTCTACAATTATGCAAGCGAGGCCCTTGCAAGAGTTTGGAAGAAGAGAAGGAATAGTTACTACTTTTCTTTCTTTCTCCTTGTAGTGTGCATTTGCTTAAAGCCAAGTTCCATTTGCCTGCTTTTTTATAACCCATCGTAAATGAAAGTTCTCATAGTTGTCACATTACAATGATGTGATTTTGTAGCACAAAAACTAAATGATTCCCACCATAATAACAAATCATTGTTGCTGTAACTACCCTTTCTTAAAAACCACATGCTAAAATCCATTTCTTCTCTACTTGAAAAGCCTGAAACATATGTTGCATGGATTAGTTGGAAATCTATTGCTGATATTTGCAAATAATTGAAATAAACACTTCTTAAAAAATTTGGCAAAATCAATTTTTTTAATAAGGAAAAAATGAGGCAAACGTTGAGCCAAGGCATGTAGAGAACACTACCCTAAGAATGCATTTTGCCCCTTCATGAAAGTATTCGGTGATATCATTCCAAGTACAACAAACCTAGCTGAGCCTAAGTCCTCTTGTTACGAGTACGGTCGCAAGAAGGTATGATTGAAGGACCCTTTTAGTTGTTTAAAGGTGAAGTAGAAAGAGTTGGAATCAAAAAGAGAAAGTGGGAGGGAAGGAAATAATATTTCTTGCATATAGAGACTTGTCGGCTTTCTATCTTTGTTGAGAGCTTGGACCCGAGGCCTTTATGTAGGCTCGGAACATGTAACCCCTGTGAGATCTTTATGGGCCTCAATGGCTAGTCTCAGAAATGCCATAAAAGCCTTCCAATGAGCCATGGATAGAGTGTCTAGATTAAGACTCCACCCTGATTATGACCACTAATGCTAGTATTTGGAATCATAAGAGTGCCTCAGTAATGCGAGAAAAAATTGATTTAAAACAAGATTTAAAAATTTGAATTCAAATGGAGTGTGAGATGAAAAGATAAACATGCATGCCTCCACTTCGTGCATGAGCACGGCATGGTGGACTAGCTGAGTGGAGTGAGTGCATATGTATGTGGGGCCACAACCCACAAAATCCAATTAGGCCTTGAATTATTGGACTTCATTAAATGTAAATCTACTTCTATTAAAATATTCAATGGAGGATTATTTAAAACATAAAAGCTTTAAGATTTGAAACTTTTCCAAAAAACTATAAAACATCCTTAAATTTAAGAATATTCCAACAATCCCCATAGAAGGTTCAAAGTTTAAAGTTAATAAAAAGTCATAAAGAAAAATTTATAAGCTACTTATTCTATACAATAGATGAGGCATCCATTAGACTTGAACCTTAGTATTGATTAAGTCTATTTGCAAGAGTTGTAGTGGACCATGCCTTGGAATGGGTTCTTGTATCTTGAAATTTCACATATCACATACACAACATAGATCAATTGAGTCTTAATATGGTTGGCATATATTAATTTCCTTACACTTAGTATCTATTTTTTTTGGTTAGAGTTTGTTAGGGTTAGCCTGGACTACTAGTTGTAGTTTTCACAATGATTCTCACATAAGTGATTCCTCTAAGTATATTTTTGCCATTACTCTATAGACTTCCTACCTTGGATCCATTGACAGTATAACTTGACCTTTTAGGGATTCTTGTCATCGATATAAGTACTCATTGTAAAGGTAAAAGGAGAAATCTTTAAAAGGAGAAATCTTTAAAAAGTAATGCTTTAATACGATCACTCAATCAACTTTGTTTCTGGCACATTGGATATCTTTCATGAGACCTTTAGTCATGAGGTTTGAATATCCGATATTGATGAAGGCATAAGCACTATTCCCTATAATGAATCTTGGACTTTGTTGTTAGATAAGCTCCTAATTAATTGATCTAGCAAGTTTTTATGTGATATATTTCAAGAAAATTACGTGATGCTTTATATTGCCTTGTAATGAAGTTGAATGTGCCTACTCACCTTTTTGTCGGTTCTTTTTTTATTTGTCAATTCAATTATGACCTTATTATCATAATAGATTGATATAATTAGAATCAAGAACAGTCAAACTGTACTGAGGCAAGAGGTTTGGGGTGAATCATACCAAACCATCCCAGAACTGGCACAGTTCGATAGTTCGATTCGATATAGGGCCTGAACCATCCTGTACTGCCCTGAACCGACCTTATATCGACCTTGATTTGTATCGAAGCAGCTCATACCATACTGAATCGAGAGGTTTGGCCTTGATATAAGGCTGTTTATGGGTTGGGGCTTCCCGATTTATCTAACCGTTATGTTGTTAGTTTGGTATAGTATGTTACATACTGAACCGTACCATTTTGATATCGAAATAGTATTGATTTCTAGTATGGTGAACCTTGGTTGGAATTAATTTGGGTATCAAAAAAAAAAAAGAAGCTTTGATATTAGATTTTTAATCCACTCTACCTTAATATAGGTAGTATCTAGAGCAATCAACTCATCTTCCATGGTGTTCTAAGAGATAATGATTTGCCTAGATGATCCCCAAGCTATGGCAATACTATCGAGAAGAAACAAAAAAACTAATGGTTAATTGAAGATCTATGGAGTTGATAACTCAATTTGTCACTGTAAATCTCAACCATCTCAATATATCCAATGCAAAGAAGAGAAAAATCAAGGTTACCCTAAGATATCAAAGGGCTCTTTCTAAAGCAATCCAATGTGACTGATTTTGACTGTGAGTATCCTTAATATCTCTATGACATAAGCAATATAAGGTATTGATCAATAAGCCACATACAAGAGTGATCTTATGATTTGAGAATAATGAAGTGGATGAATTGGCCTACTTAACTTTTCCTTAAGGCCTACAATAGGACATGGGAGCAGAAACTAGTTTCTGATCATAATAATCAATTTTTTTGAGTATTTTATCAATAGAATGAGATAGAGAGAGGTCCCTTTAGAAGATTTGGTTAACTTCATCCCCAAGATTATATCGGCTTCACCTATATCTTTTATATCAAAGTTTAGCTAAAAAGTTTTGATATGAAATGTGATATTAAGGGATATTTTGAAGATAAGAATGTCATCAATGTATTAACAAAGTATTACATAGGCATCACCAATAACCTTGGAATATAAACAGTTATCATGACCGTTGATAATGAAACCAAACGATAGAATATGAAACTTTTTGTGCCATTGTTTAGGAGCTTATTTTAAACCATATTGGACTACTTCATGCGGATCTCTTCTTTTGAATCTCCATTTAGAAATGCAATCTTCACATCCATTTGATGAATAATATGTTTATGGATGGAAGCAATTACAAGTACTCTTTAGGAGGATAGGTGTTGAAGTAGTATATACCCTTCTAGTTTTAGACCTACTTTTCTATAAAACCAGGTCAAGTTTCTTATGGGACACCCACTTACAATGTAATGGTCTATTACTACAAGATAGGTTGGTTAGTCAGGATCTAAGATTGGTTTTGAAGGATTAAATTGAATTTATTGTTGATGGCTTCCTTCCAAATTGGGGTGTTAGGCAAAGGCATCGCCTTAGGAAAGGTAGAAGGTTTACCCTAAACAAGAAAGGAAAAGAAGTCTTCATTGAGATTTTCTTTTTTCTTTCATAGCACTTGTACTTTTCTTAAGTTTAGAAGGTCTACTACCATCAGCTTTAGACCTCTTCTTCTTTTTAGATTCACATGGAGACTCACCTCTTCCTCTTTTTAGGTTCATATGGAGTCTCAAGTTCTATAGGAATAGGGTTATAAGAAGTAGAAGATTCAGATTATATTAGTTCATGGACTGGGTTTCTTAAAAGAAAGATATTCTTAAAATAAGTTGCATCTCTAGCTTTGATGAGAGTATTATTTAAAATGTTACTTATTTCTAAGTTTATCACTATAAATCTGTTAGTGTTATGATCTAGGAGAAACCCTATAAAAATATCATTTATGGTTTTAGATTCTATTTCTTTCTTTTAAGTTTAGGTATTTCTACTTTAGTTAGGCACCCTCACGTGCTATGATAATCTAACCTTGGAGTTCTAGCCATTCAAAGCTTAAAATGTATCTTATTGCTATCTATAAAAGGCATGCTACTTGGGATGTAGTAGAATGAAAGCAAAGTCCCATAAGTTATTGGCTCCACTAAAACTAATTAATATTGAATTAATCATATCCATTAGGGTTCAATTTTTCTATCCTACTACATTATTGGACTAAGAGGAATAGGGAGTGGCCTCATATATTATCCCATGCTCTGATGGGATGCAGGTATTTCATTTGAGGCATACTCATGACTTTGATTCTACCTAATTCTCAAGAATTTTCTCGGTTTAAATTTTTGCTTCAATTTTAAATATTTTGAATCTATTTAGGATTTCATCATTAAATTTGGTCAATTATGTGTAACAATTTCGGGAGAAGTCATCTATAAATATTGCAAAGTAACAATTACGCTCTTGAATAATTCACTTGGTAGAGTCGTACGCATCACTATGAACAAAACCAAGAAGATTGATATTTCTATACACAAATTTAACGTAGTATTGGGTTTGCTTAGCTTGCACATAAATTTTATGTTTGGCTTTTTTATCAAATGTAATCAAGGAATGAGATTTAAGTTCATCATGTGATAGATTCGATTAGAATTCACATTACAATGTCTATAATAGCAAATATAAGAAGATTTAAGATTAAAACAACAGAGAAATTTTTATTGATATTTTTGAAAAGTACACTTAGTTTGAACAAGCCTTCACATACAAATCCTTTCCCTATAAACTTCTTATTATGAGTGATTAAAAGTTTATTGATTCTAAGACAATCTCGTAACTATGGATGCTAGAAGAGATCCTTGATTAGGTCTCTGCTAACATTGGGTACATACAGGACTTCATGGAGGCTCATTATATTTTCCAAGTCATCTTTAGGTTTTGCTTGTCCTTTTCCTAACAATTGTGTTGTGAAGTCATTCTAAAGTGTAACACCTCATCCACATGATTCTTGAAAGGTAAAGAACTAGGAACGATCGAAATATAAATGAACATTAGTTCCAAAATCAAGCCAACAGTCAGCACAAATATATAAAGTGGCCACAGGCTTCCATTTCCCTTCGTTCTTTCTTCTTTCTTTTCCCATTATTCTTCTCCTTTCTTTTATTCTGCTACTCTTTCTAGTTAGTTTCTTTGCTGCTGTGATAAAACAGAGCCTCTATGATGAAATCTAGTAATTGTTTTTTATAGTAACTTATTTCATTACAAATAATTTTTGAAGAATCTAATCCAGTTCTAATTCAAATCTGAACCGTAACAAATAATTTCCAACTAGAGTTGCATCAAATTGCTGTAACGGTGGGTGATCCAAAAATGCTGGCAATTGGTGTAAGGGGAAGCTAATCTGCATGACCTTCAAGATGATGATGGATATTGGACATGATGTAATGCTACTACAACATGGAGATCTATTTGAACGCCTTAGGCAAATGTTGGGCAGATGTTCTAATGAGTTTATTATGTTAATTAATGAAGAAAGTAGGGGATCGTCTTTTGAACTTATTTCTGGTATAAAATGGAGGATGCACAAAGGTTAGAGAAAGACACAATTAAGAATCTCGAATACAAAGATAATGTAGTTGAAGATCCATTGTTGCAGGAGATTCTTATTGAGGATGTACAAATCTACAATCTTTTGGTGAATAATTCTTTTGCAAGTTCTAGTAATGATTTGATCAATAAAGATTGAATCATTGACGAGCCAAAAGTGATGCTTCAAAGGAAAGATCCAATCATTGATCTATTGAGCAAGCATCCAAAAGATCTAACCTTCGTGGTGACTCTCAGTGCCTATTCGGCAATAGCAGTCAAATCCAGCCCTTTGATGACTCTTTCTTAGTCTATTTCCAGATCCATTACTTCAGAATGTCAGAACAGATGATTGGAAGTTCAAGGATCATGGATGGAAGCACATGGACTCATTGTTTGATGATCTGATTGCCAGGCAATTGTTTGTTAGTCTCTATCATCAGGTTCTAGATACCTAAGTCAAGATTGTGCATGTGACACCATCAAGAAGATCTGAAGGGTGACATCATGTGCAACTAGGATTTTAGTTTTTAATAGGACGTCTCGTGATGGTTTGTTATCTCAAGTGTTGAGACAAAACCATCCCATCATCGTCCTACCATCCCAATTGGTGAATCTTGAGACACCCTCCATCTCAAGTGTTGAGATGGGATGGGTTTGCGACACCTCCCGTTTCATGAAAAAATTGAGATGGCCCCACTCTACAAGATTTAAAACCTTGTGTCTAACAAGAGTGATTGATGCAATGAAGAGTTTTAAGGCTTCAGATTGTTGAATTTATCTTTAGCGATCAGTCTTATATTTTCTATTTTTGTCCTATTTTCATATTGTTTTTCATCTATACTTCCAGGTACTTTTGGAGTCCTATTGCTAGTCAAGATGTGATGTGGTGAGTCCATAAATTGATGGGATTTAATTGGCTTTTATTCGCTGGCTGTTTCCTATTAAAGTGGTCCTATTTTGTAAAGGTATTAGCTGGCTGATTTAATTTTATTTGTCTTCTAGAGTCCTAGTCAAGGTAGGATACATAGGGTGCCAAGTCTATTTATAAGGTTTAAGAGTTATCTGTTTGGTAGTCTTGGCATTAGTACAGAGAGTTTGTCTGAGAATATAAAGCAGCTGCAGGCTTCCTTTTCCCTTCTATCTTTCTTTCTTCTTTTTTTTGCTTTCTAATCTTTTCTTTTCTCTTATTCAACTGCTCTTTCTACTTGAACTAATTTCTTGATTGTCATGATAAAACAAAGTCTTTATTAGCTGTTTTTGTAGAAAATTCATATGTGGATTCAAATATCTGATTATATTGGTGGCTTGTTTCATAACAAGTGGTTGATTAGGAATCTGTCCAGATTTATTTTAGATCTATTGTGTCCAAAATTTCAATTAGAGCTACATTACATGGGCCATGCTTAAGCTTCATGTGAGGGACGAACTACCTGGCCTAAGCCTTGGCTGGTGTGAAGCCTGAAAGTTTCAACCTGAGTTCGCATCGCTTCTACATCCCAAACCTGTGTTGGATTTGACTTGATGTGGTCACCCAAGATGATCCCCATTTGGCGGTGGACAATGGCATTGTGTCAGCATTAATGAAATGAGAAATGATACCGCCATCAGCGGAAAAGCGGAGGGGGGGGGGGGGGGGGAGAATGTTGGTTAGGTATCATGCATTTGTTGGTGATGTTGAATAAGAAAATCATGTGTTAGTAATCCAAGAGAGACAAGGGAGGGGTGGCTTCAGTGCCATTCCACCCCTTTTGTAGAAGTCATGTGATATATAATAATGTATATTAATTGATATAGTAAATGACATATAAGCTATAGAATTTTGTGCTAGGACAAATAGGGCCTAATGTTGTTTTTCCTTTGGCAGTTCAGTCTGAAATTTAGTTAGGTTTGCAAATCTGGGCACCACTTGCAGGCTTAGTGGGTTGTGCCAAGCCTAAAATGCTCAGGCTTGCTGCTAGGTCTCATTGTTGGAGAAAACTTATATGCCACATTATATGATTAGAATAGCCCATAAAAAATCCAGAACAAAAGCAAACCACAAGTATGTCCATGCTATCAAAAGAAAGTTTGATATGTTATAGGTATATCAAACATGGAAATTCATTGTTGATGAGGACTTTCCATTAAATTCTGAGAGTAAACTCCAAAGAGAGTAGCTTGTCTTGGCAATCTTATCATTTGTGTCATTATTACCATGCCTCAACCAGCATCTTGAATGTAGTTAGGACTTTTTGATGCTTCTATAGGTAAACCCTTTGAGAAATTAATGCCACTTTATGTATGCCTTGAGCATAATATATGTGAGGACAAAATACAAATATATTATTGCATGAAATCCCTCCTACAATGTTTTTTAGGCAGTTGCCAACACTTTGGCAAGCCCTTGTTCACCCATCTTAAGCCCCAAGTGCCTAAACAGTCCTTTTATGCCGCTTGGGTGCTAAGAGGCATGAACAGACCTAGGCAGCATTGGCTGGTCAGTTTTGGGTTACAGATTCGAGCTTGTTTGGGTTACATATTATGTGAGGCAAGTTGAGGTAATGGACAAGTTGTGTAGGTCTTGACACCCTATCCTAATTTCTAGTATTTGAGAAGTTGTTTATTACAATATTATGTTAATTGTTTTATTTTTTCATAGAGCTGCTTGCTAATATTAACATGAATAATAAAGCATTTCATTAGAGTGACTGATCAGTAATAATTATTATTATTTAATACTCATTTAATACTCAAATATTCATTTAGGGTGATGCTCTATCCTAAATTCTAGTATTTGAAAAGTTTACTTCCAGTAGTGCATAAATTGTTTATTATTTTAGTATCATTGCTTGCCTATATTAACATGAATGGTAGAGCATGTCATTTGAGTGATTTATTAGTATTGTTGTGTTTCTTGTAAAAGACAGCGCCATTTAATACTCATTGTGACAGCTAAAAGAGGTCTACAATTAATATAAAATTATTTCCTTAATTTAGATTTTCTTTTCTATTTTTTCTGATTTGTTTTAACTTTCTATCTATTTCTTTTATATTTATTAATATAACTTGCTTTCAATATTTAATTATACAATCAGCCTTCTATATGTAAACTCCTTCCATTTAAGTGTCGGACTTCCACGCATGCACGATGAAGTTCCCTGGTGACATGCACATAACTAGTGTCTTTTAGAATGTTGCCCCCCTGCAATGCAAATCGCAATATGAGGACAATAAAGTAATTTCATGTCATGGTATCAAACTAACCATATTCTCTGATTATTTTAAAAAATCTTGAATTATTGGATGATTTTCTGAATTATTCCATGTAAATGAATCAATCCATAATTGTCCAATAATTCATGAATGATACACAAATTTTATGATTTATTCATGGGCTATTCCTTTCCTTTTGGAGTGGGGCAAGAGAGAACAGGAGGGAGATACACATGCACTATAATTATCCCGGTCCAAATTCTTAGGGATACACTGCATAAGAATTGAACTCAAATCCCTAGTTGTTAAGAAAAGGTGTGAAACCACTGGTGCAAGTCCTTATTCATGACTGATATAGGAATACCTGCATATTACAGACTATTACTGTCATACATTATTGCTGGCTTTGGTGTTTTGCATTTTCAGTACATTTGCCTCTCCCATATTTACATAAATAAATATATGGATGGGTTGGAGAGCTTACATTCTACTCTTTTTATCTATGTCCAATTGTTGTTATCTAAATTCTTCCCAAGCTCTTGACTAATTTACCAAACTCTTTTGAACTCTAGATTCTTCCCTGTATCTGAATTGTTCCTGAGCTTAGAAATTGTAATGATCTTTCATGTTACCAAATAATCAGTGCATGCATGCACCTGTATGCTTGCCTGCATGCATGTGTGTGCATGCCCGTGCATGTTCATGTGCATTTGGATTCTTAGAACCTCTAGTTAAGCAAAAAAGTGTGGCAAACCCTCATCCACTTTATGGATATCTGGAAAATTTTCATTTGAACCGAATCATCTTAATTAATGTTGTGGCAGTATGCGATGAGTTTGGAATTTCATGGTGGGAGCAATTTTGAATGTGTGTCCTTCATGTAACTATATGCAGTCAGTCTTAGCCAGCATGATTCATCAGCATCTGTTCACAGCGCTGCAACATTTATTACACCCCCATCAACAGTTAGGTCTGTATCCATGAGAGATATAGGCACAGAAATGACTCCAATTGCTAGCCAGGAGCCTTCTCGGACAGGAACTCCTGTGAGAGCAACAACACCAATACGCAGCCCAACTTCTTCTCGACCATCAACTCCACCGAGAACTGCTCCAAGTTCAAACCCAACCGAGTCAGCTGATTGCCCAGTGGATTCCAACAACACACAGCTATCTGAAAAGGAATTGCAAATGAAAACTAGAAGAGAAATAATGGTTCTTGGCCAACAATTGGGTAAGACAAACATAGCCAACTGGGCAAGCAAAGAGGAGGAGGAAACAGATGCATCTGTTTCACTCAAGGCTGTATCTTTAGACCAAGCAACTAAAAGTGTTATAGAGACTCGAGCAGCAGCCTGGGAGGAGGCAGAAAAAGCCAAGTACCTGGCCAGGTAGTTTTACAGTAAGACTCAGTTTGCCTGTAGAAAGGCTTTCCTTGAATTATGTGTTAGACATCGCCACTTATATCAAGTTGCATGATTTCTATAGTTTACCTTTCATGATGGTTTAGTTTCTGGGTGACAAAATTTCTCAGGTTTAAACGTGAGGAGATCAAAATTCAAGCTTGGGAAAATCATCAGAAGGCCAAAACTGAAGCTGAAATGAGGAAGATCGAGGTAAAACCTGTGACTTTCTGCATGAGAAATGCACACATTTTTAGACATATGCCAATAAATATATATTTATGCATTATGTATGAATGTGTTTCGGATTGCATGAAGTTAGATGTATTAATGCTCTCTTATGCCATGTATCACCATGGTATGCCATGCTGGTACCTATCACCCTGTACTCTGTGCGCTATACCATACTGGTACCGAACCACATACCGAAACTCTGTACATCGAACCAACTCTTGTACCATGTATACCAAAACTGTACTAGTATGATATCAATACGTGATCTAGTATCGTGATTGTAAACCTTGGATATAACATCAACTTACTCCTTTATTTGTCATGGATTTCTCAAAAGAAATGCCCCTAGTTGAATTATAGATTGGGACTGCATTAACCTTATAATAGATAGCAGTTTAATTACCCATGCATTTAATTTCATAAACACTTCTTACTTTGGCTCATTGTGTCAAGCTTTCATTTTTTATCTCTCTTATCCAAAAAGTGGAAGAATATGTAAAAGACAAACAGGACATAATGAATGATATAAGAATTTATAATTCTTTTGCAATGATATCATATTTCACAGACACTGAAAATACAACTGTCGCCAACATATTTGGTGCACAACTTACTTATTTTACAAACAAGATAAATGCCACAATGAGAGACATACGCATGTTCCTGAGTATGCAACACAAGTAACCCTTTTATGTAGGTATGAGATAGATTATTTCTTCAAGGTGCAATATTAGATGTATCACTTACGTATTCAGTTGTGAAAATGATGTAACAAAAAATATTTTGTAATTTCATTGTTATTTAGCATTATTACCTCAACCTTTGTGGGTCAAATAGCTGATGGAGGTGGAGCTCAAGGGGCACAACAAGTAAACTTAAACCTGTGAAGGTTCACTCATACATGATCACAAGGCCCACGTTATCAATAGAACAAGACGTTCCATTCTCTTTATTGTGACCATGAGCTCTTAAATCACTTGACTTGTGCTGATCCTGCATTGAAGTCTTGCCAACACTAGACAAGCTAGAGTCTTGAAGGAATCAATCCAAGCAACCACCTCTTTCCTCAAGCACCATCCTAGAAATACTAAGACACCATGGATGCAAAAGTACAAACCCCTTTACAAACATGATGATGTGAAAAGACCTCGATGTTCTCTACCAAATAATGCAAAAGATTAGAGATATTTTTGGGAGATTGTAGAAGAACAAAAACTGAGATATAATATGAAGGGGAATGCATATGTAAAGTAGTCAAAAGATGCAACATTTATTCAATTTTCAATAACCATATGTAAACTCTATTCTAAAATAAAACAGGTGAAATCCTAACCAAAATCAAAAGCTAATCTTAATTATTGATTTTAAAACTTCTGAAAACTTGATAGTCACAAAAATTATCTAAATCATCTATAAATCCTAGATCTTGTCTATGAATTAAAAAATACCAAAAGAAGAATTAATGAATGACTTTATAATCAAATCCTGCATAACTGGGAAAATCATAATTATCACAATTTTCTATAGTTTCGACAGCTTTTTAGTAAGAATTATCATAACTCCTCAGTCTTGATATTTCATTTCTCATAATTATTTAACTATTATATTGGATCTGATGTTGCTGATTCATCATCAAATTCTTCATGAAAGCAGGACAATATTTTGCCTAACACCTAAAGAAAGAAATAATTAGGCAGCCTTTTATAGAGCAATGCTCATACATAAAGAAGATGGCTATTGTATGAAATTATTGGTACACTAATAAAGTGGTCGTCTATTAATAAAAAAGGCATGAAATCTAGCTTCAATCACATTGGTGATGATATATTTTTGCATATTTTGTGGCATAAAAGTTAGACTTGTTATATACCATTTTGAGAATAATAGTCTTTGCAGCAGTTAGATTTGATCACTTGTCATTTCTGCCACATAAGTTGATGTGGGTCTAGTACTTATTAGTATGAAATTATTGGTACACTGATAAAGTGGTCTATTAATAAAAGAGGCATGAAATCTAGCTTCAGTCACATTGGTGATGATATATTTTCGCATATTTTGTGGCATAAAAGTTAGACTTGTTAGATACCATTCTGAGAATAATAGTCTTTGCAGCAGTTAGATTTCATCACGTGCCATTTCTGCCACAAGTTGATTTGGGTCTCGTATTTATTTTGGTGATATGGCATCGATAGGTAATGATATTGTGTTAAATCCTTGTAGTTACATGGAAAAAATGAGGATGTTTTTGGTTTTTGAGAATAAACACTTTTCTTCATTTTTATTTTCATAGAAAAAAAAAATACTTGTGAAAATACGTTTGGTGATTGAAAGTAAAAATAATGTTCTAGAAAACAGAAGTCCAAAATAGCAAAAAAATGGAAATAATTAAAAAATAGTTTCACTATTTTTCATCAAAACAAAGAAGAAATAAAAAAAAACGAAGGCTAGGAAACTTAAAAACATAATAGTGAACGACATTCCCTTTATTTTTTTTCACCTATCTTTTTAGAAGGTGTTGTTTGTAATGAAATAAAAATTAGAAAATAATTTTTGTTCTCAGTTACCACACACATTTATAGAAAATGAAAATTATTTTCAGACAACGAAAATGGAAACTGAAAATAGAAACCATTCTTGAAAACCAAATGCAGTTTGAATCTTTTTTTATAAAAGATTATGAGCCACAGAATGACATTTTCGTAGTTTGCTGAAAGATTGTCAGCATTGACATAGGTGCATTAAATTGCTCATAATTTCCTTATCTGACCTCTATTTTAGGCGATTTAAGATGTATTGCAAAGCTAACTTAATACCAAACATTATGAAAATGGATTTACTCGAAAAGTTTTAATTATATTAGCATTGGTGAAGCTGTCCTAGGTTGGGGTATTACATATTATTTTGCTTTAACAATCAAATAGTAATAAATTGGCAAGAGGACTCGTCCAATGCCTAGTTTCCAATGAACACATAAGGATTAATTTTGTTAGTTAGACAAGAAATAAAAGGCCCTTCATTTACTAATCCAAATTCTTAAATTTCATTCATTTGAGATGCTGCGTGGTGTTCAGTTGTGATTGTTTGAAATTGTAGACTATTTAACATTGTTAGTTTAGTAAACCAGATTATATGAAAAGTAGTGCTTCTAAGAAGAAAAGTTAAGAGGGAGTGAAAGAACCATACAGTAGAAGAGGCTATATATATATAGGGACTACAACCACACCATTGGGCAAATTAATATTCTAGAAGTTCTGTTGGACACTTGAACACATCAAGCTTCCCATGCAAAATGAGTTCAAAGAAGGTATGGCTTATGTTGTGTTGCGATTGTTTACCCAGTCTTTGAGATGAATCCAATTCATGGTGGTACAACTACAACAAGAAGCATAGGACTCTAACCTCTGCTAATTGAATTGTACCAACATCGTGAATGGAATTTCTGTGTGAAACTTGATCTAGTTCTTAATTGTTAGACTATGTCTTCTGAAGGAAGAAGTTAGCAGAAACTGTTTATGGCATTGAAGACCCTGATAAAGTTTTGTGGTTTGCTGTAAAATAATATACTGTCTTGCAAGAAGACTGCTAATTTGAATCATGAAATAGAAGCATTCTTTTTAGAGGAAAGTTGATGGAGCTGGACCAAACCGAACGGAACTAGCCGGTTCGGGCCAAACCGGCCGAAAACTAGTTTGAAAACAGTATTTGGTTCAGTTATGCCTACAAACCAGTCTGAACCATATTGAACGCCTGACTCAAATGCGGGCTGGAGGGGATGTGGGCTCCTATGAGCTTACTTAAAAAGAGAAGGGGAGGCTGAAAGCCTTCCACAAGCTCTCATCCTCTCTCCTCTCTTATTTGTATTTATGTCATCCTCTCTCCTCTTTCGTCTTTCCTCTTTTCTTTCTATTTTTTAAGATTTTTCATGAGTAAGAAAAATATCTCATTTGAATTCAAAAAAAATATTAGAAAAATCAAATTCCTTAAGAATGAAAAGTTAATTCTCCCCCTCAAGAACACAATTCAAAGAATTTAGAAAATGCTAGACTTAAGAAGTATGTTTTAATCTTAGGATTTTATCGCAAGTTTAATTTTATTGTTTGATGGATGAGTTATGTTTCAAATCAATATAGGTCAATCTGAGGTTCATTGTTATTGTAATTTTGTCTAAGTTTGGAAACTATTTAAGTTTGATTAAGTATCGACCAAAGCCTTACAAATTATATTTTAAGATAATTTTTCTCAGTATTTTGTTTTCTCATCATTTCTAAGTTAAATTAATTTTCTGCGATTTTTATCCAGAGTAAAAGTACCTTAATTTGATATTTACCAAATAAAGATTTTTTAAAATTCTTCGAATTTATTTTTGAGAAGGAAAGTTGATTTTTTATTCTTAAAAAATTTGTTTCTTTGATATTTTTGTTGAATTCAAATAAGGATATTTTCCTTATTTTCATGAGAAATCTTGAACAAGTGGAATGAGAGAAAATGAAAACTTATGAGAGGCTCTCAGCCTTGTATACCATGTAAAAAAAAAAATTAAGAAACTATGAAAAATTATTTAAAAAAATCAAAAAAAGGCCGTAGGTTTGGTTCAATTATTGAACCAAACTGAGTTGGTTGGGTATCGGTTCAGTACAGGTACCTAGTTCAGCAAACCTTGTTTTGGAGAGAACCTACCATGCTGTATGGTGGATCTATGGATTTGTTCTGTGATTCCCATTACATCAGTGACTGGCAAAGACAATTTGGGTGTGCTTTGTAGGAGCAATTTGGGAGCTCAATGAAAGTCTGCATTTTCTATGTTGTCTAAACTCCTTAGTATTTGGGAGACTAAGGCAGTGTATCTAGCTGAAAGCCAGTTTTCCAAAGCACCTGCATTTGTTCCAGCAACGTGGCAAGCTAAAATTTAGGCAAGAAACTTTCAAGTACTGAGTTATTGAACTTGGTGGCACTTCTAAATTCGGGGGGTGTAGAACCTACTGAAGCTTGTTTGCAGGCCAAGATTGTAAAGAAATTCCCTCTTGAATGTGGAGAAACAGCTAGTGTTTTGATCTTGATGCATTATAAAGACATGTATCTTAAAGGTCAAGTGACAAACTAAGAAATAGAAGATTATATTTTCAAAATGGAGAATCAAATGTTAAGGTATACTGAAGAGTAACAAGGGGGCTGGTAGATTTTAAAATGTTTGAATACCTTTGTCAGAAATATAGATAATTTTCACGACAATCTCTCTTAGTTTTCCCTTTGGATAGTTTCAAAGATATGACACCATAATGGCAACTTGTGCTGATTAAAGTGAAATTTACTAACGAATTCTAGGGTTGTGCCCTGCTAATGACGGCCAAGAGACTTCTTGTGCTTTATCTTCTGAATATATGCTAAAAATCCTGTCCTGATTCTGATCTACTATTAGCATTGTCCTTCCAAAGTGACATCAGCTTGTTTATGGCATTAGGCCTAGCAAAAAGAAGAAAAAAAAAAGTGACTTCCACCATGCGTGGGCAGCAAGAGATTTCTTTGGTGAGCACTATTTAAGACAGATTCTGTGCCAACATAGAATGCATCAGGAAAATCGTGTTTGCCTTACCAAGCACCTGGTCTTTGCTTTTTGGAATTTGTATTCCAACTAATCTACTCAAAATGATTCACCAAAAATGTATAGTACAATAATCCAGCCCCCATGCATTCGAAATTCTCCTAGTCTGAGGAGTAATATGTGGTCTTTCTAAGTATGTGGCCCACTGTAGTATTGTTTCAGAAGGATAAGCTTATTAGCAATGCCCATTGAGATAACTGACAGATTTCTCTAACTAGACAGAACCTAGGAGAGAAATGCCTACTAATTAAGTAGGATGTGATATTGATGAAATATCAGTATTCTTATTGATATAGTTGGCGGGTCCTCATATGGCCCTGTGATACCTCAACCCAAAATCTGGAATCACTCAAGTTCTCTTCCATCTCTCTAAGTGGAGATGTTAAGTTAAAATAATTGTAGCCACAAGTTTTCTTGTTTTAGTTATGGGTGCTGCTTTCATTGTTGGGCTGAATTGGTCTCACTGAACCCCAAAGACTGAAATGCTGAAAGGAAAAAAAAAAAAAAAGAAGAAAGAAATTGCTTTGTCATTTGCGGCACTTCAATTTCTTATTTACTGATAGCCATCTATAACAGGTTGAGGTGGAAAGAATGAGAGCTCGTGCACATGAGAAGCTTATGAACAAGCTAGCAGCTGCAAGGCATAAAGCTGAGGAAAAGCGAGCAGCAGCAGAGGCCAAAAGAAATCAACAAGCTGCTAGAACAGCACAACAAGCCGAGTACATCAGAAAAACTGGCCGCATTCCTTCCTCGTTCACCTGTTGGAGTTGTTGCTTCTAGTTGTGTTTCACTGAAATGCAATTCAATTTGCTGGGTGAGGTAAATTGACATGTTCTTACGTTTCAGTGATGCTGTAGACACGCATCGTTTTCAGGTGGTTCATTTATTTGTAAATTATGAATTTGTTCCATGAAATTCTGTTCCTTTTAACCATGAACTACTTTACCAGCAATCAGGTTGTCATCATTCTTTTGATTCTTTTGATGCTTTGCAAAACTCTGGTCTTCCTATAACATTGTGGTTCTTATATCTGGAGCTTGCCTATCACATTGACTTACTCTGAGTACTAGCTAAATGACCTGCTAAGATTACCTAATCCTCCTCTAGTTGTCCAAGCTATTCTTGTTATCTTTGTTGTTTTGACAGGTTGTTTGCTGTGGGCCTCAAATGGTATTGTTACATGGATCATAAGATTATGGACAAAACTTACATGCAGTTCCTTGTTCATTCTGATTAATATACCTAACTGAAACTTGGTGGATCAATTTGTTAAATATTTTTGAGAGACAAATTTCTGTTTTTTAGAAAAATTCACCAAATAGTTTTTGGTGTAAACAATATTTTTTCCCTAGAACTCTAGATTAGAATTGTTAATGCTTGGAATGCTGGTCTCTCTTGGAAGGGAGCAGAAGTCCTGCCATTTACGACTTCCAAGCAAAATCTTTGATAGCAGACTGCCAATGAAAAACATTCCTAGCGTGCATTGGTTCGCCAATAGATAAGAGAGCTTTCATTAAAGCCAATCTTTGGACCCAAGATTAATTCAAAGCTAAGCAATATGAGTTTTAAGTTGAGAATGGAATTGCAAAATAAGAAAATGTCATCATGGTGATGCAATTTTTGATTCCTCCTGTTAGTTGATTTGGGTTGAGGCCATTCACAGCAGCTACCACCGTTAGAAAGCAGTTTAGGACGCTTGAGACAAAGATGATGTACTACTGTAGGCATCTTTCTGCATGAGATTGCTGAACATCAGACTTTGATTGAAGAGATTGTGGAAGTCCGGGAACTCCTGAAACCTTGAGTGGAAAAAAAGAAAATCCTGTTTTAGTTTGTCGAACATCTGTTCAAATTCGAGCTTGCAAAGCATTCTTTGTCGGTCCCTTCGATGCATCATTTTGTGTTCTCTCTCATCTCCTCTGTTATCTTCTCCATTATTTCCCCACCTCGTGATTAATAGGACCTTCCAGTGTTAAAACTGGTATGAAAACCCAAGAGGAGACTATTATTAGTGCATCCACAACCTGTCAGGAGACCAGCGACATCCATTGCCAAATACGTGGATGCAGTCCTATCGAAGTTTGGTGGAAGAACTTTCAAATATTGGAATTTGAAATTTATTCATTTATTTTCTTAAGATTTGGTTTTCTTACGCTCTCTGCTGCAATAAGAATTTGACGTCGAAGGATTGCAAACGTAATAAGACCCTAACCAGATGATCTAAGATAGTTTAGAACATCAATTGTATGCACACATTAGCTTCGGAACATAATAATACATTTGGAAAGAAGATGGTCGCAAAAATTAAAAGCACCAATTACTTGGTAAGATCCTGTACTTGCTATCTAGTTTTTCTAACAAGAGTTTCAAGTTGCTTCTTCTCAGCATCTCAAGTTGCTTTCATATGGTCGCTACCAAAATCATAAGTGATGCGATCAAACTCTACATTGCCTTCCTCCTGTAGCTCAACCTCATCACAAGTAATCAGTAATACAAGGATTATTTCAAAGAGACTGTTACCTCTACAAAATGTTTGAAATAACATCTCTCATTGACCATTTTCTTGGGGCCAATCAGAGGTAGTTACATACCTTGTCTTAGGTACTGTAATTTGCTTCTCCTTTTGTTGTCTTGATAGCACACGGCCTTTACTCTGTCACATTTGACCAAGTTTGCATCCACATTAAAAGAAGCTTGCGCTCAAAAATCATGACAAATTATATGCAAAAATATATATAATTTTTGATTCATGTAAAATATCATACAAGTTCAAATGATAATGGTTGGAGATATGGGTCAGCTATTAAATATGCAACATGTTAACATTTTATTGCCAATATAACAAAATGTCTTTTTTTTAAAACTTTTAAACAATACAAAGAATGTGTGCAAGCTTTAATTATATATATATATATATATATATATATTCATATAAAACTTTAAAAATATCAAAAAGTTTTTTTTTTAACAATACAAAGAATGCGTGCAAGCTTTTTAATTTTGTTAGTTTTGCTCTAGTAGACATTAGCGTGCGCATAACCATACTAATAGTATTCAAAAAAAAAAAAAAAAAAAATCCAAGTGTGTATATGGTATAACTCCTAATAACTGCATGCAACACTAAATTCGCATAAAAATTATATGCACAATCATATTAACTATGTGCATCTTTCCAAATTTGCAAACTCTATGTGAGTGAATAGTTTTGATCAAACTATTGAATAAGATTGCAACCACAAATAGAGAACATTATTTTCTAAATATCAATTGACTTGAGTATAAGATGTTGAAAAAAAAAATATCAAAGACAATTTTTCCTCTAATATTTTGAATGTGTCCATGTTATAAATCATGGATCTAGAGATTGACACAAAATCAATTGAAATTCAAAAAAAGTAAAATTATTAGAATTCTTAAAATAAAACTGTGCTGCATTTTATTCTAAGAGGACCAGTGAAAAACTAGGGTTTATTCTTAGTTTAATGAGTAAAAAAAAAGTATTTCTAGAAATCATCTTTAATTTTTCAAAAAAAAATAAATCTTGAATAAATATTTCTTTAAAAAAAACTGATTTTATTTATTGTTATTATTTTTTTTAAATGTTACTCTACCACCAATCTTGATCTACTGACCTATAAAAGAACGTCTTAGGCTTATGTCTCGCCTCTCATCATTCAAAAGTATATGGTTTGGCATGTTTCTCTTTGACATTCAGTTTTCATTATCTTCATAAAATTTAATTAGACATCTCCATAAATATCCTATATGTAATATAAAATAAAGAAAATAAAATTAAGTATTGTATCTGGCAGCGTTCTGAGGCGTTTCAAGAAATACAGGTAAAAGGAGCATTACTAAATTTGATCACGATGTTCTTGTAAACACAACGGACTCAGACTCGAATTGGATCTCAAAATTTTAACTTGGGTTCGGACCATGCATGACCCCGATCTGGTCCCCAGGACCTACTGAGTCCAAAATATTTTATTAAAGAGCTAACATGATTTGATCATATGTTGGCTTGGTTTCAGATCTAGCATCAGGATTCAAACGTAGAATCGGGTTGGGTCATGGACAACTTTGGCCCAGCCCATTACCAAGCCCAACGATTATGAACACCCACCTCATGCTATTGCCGCAGGGCCCAGGCTTTGCTAAGAGACGCTACGCTCTCGTCTCCAAGTCTCTCCAGCCAGACAAAGGATGGCCGCATTTAACCAGATGCCTTTTTTTTCAGAAAGATCCCAATTTTTCCAGATGCTTGAAACCAGCGGCGGTCGAATTAGATCTAAACCCCCGCCAAGAGTATGGCATCGTGGCGGAGATTAAACCGTTTACACACCCAATCCAGAGCCAGCCTTCTCCTTGGCTCACCTAATAATAACAACAAACCTTTTCGTGTCAAGCGGACGACTCCAGTAGATGCCGACGCCTACTGCAAACTTCTAGAGACTTGCATTCGCTCGAAATCATTAGTGCAAGGCAAGAAGATTCTTCACCAAATCCTTAGCAACAGTGCCCACAGCACCAACCCTTCTCTCCTTGAGAAGATTGCCCTTACCTACATATCTTGCAACGAAATCGAACAAGCGCGCCTTGTCTTTGATAAAATCCCACAGCCTAACGTTTTTCTCTGGAATGCCATGATCAGAGCTTACTCTTGGAATGGTCCATTTGACCGAGCCATCGATCTGTACCACCGTATGGTGGATTCTGGCATCAAACCGAACAAGTTTACCTTCCCGTTCGTTCTCAAGGCATGCTCGGGTCTCGCAGCACTAGAGGAAGGCATTGAGATTCATAACCAAGCAAGAAGGGTCGGGTTAGATTCTGATCTGTTTGTGTGCACTGCTTTGCTTGATATGTACATGAAAAGCGGGTGCCTGAATGAAGCGCATGAAGTGTTCGATAGAATGCCCAAAAGAGATGTCGTTGCATGGAATGCAATGGTCAGTGGCTATGCTCTTCATGGAATGTGCGAGGAGACGGTTGGTTTCGTCTTAGAAATGCAAAAAATGGGTACAAGTCCGAACCCTTCTACCTTGGTAGCACTTCTTCCTGTGGTTGGGCAAGTGCAGTCACTGAAACAGGGGAAAAGTATTCATGGGTTCTCTGTAAGGAGGTGCTTTCATGAGGAAGATGTTCTGGTGGGTACTGCTTTACTGGACATGTATGCAAAATGTGAATACTTGAATTATGCCTGGAGAATTTTTAGTAGCATGATTGTCAGAAATGAGGTGACTTGGAGTGCAATGATTGGAGGGTACGTTCTGTGTGATAGGATGACAGAAGCCCTTTGGGTGTTTGATCAGATGATGCTTGAGGGATCTACTAATGTGTCACCCACCTCTTTCGCATGTATTCTTCGGGCTTGTGCAAGGCTGGCTGATTTGGATAGGGGAAAAAGGGTACACTGTTATGTGGCTAAATTTGGTTATCTTTCAGACATGAGTGTTTCAAATTCTCTTCTCTCCATGTATGCTAGGGTTGGAAGTCTTGATGAAGCAATGAGGTTTTTCAATGAAATGGATCCAAAAGATACTGTCTCTTATAGTGCAATTATATCAGGATGTGTGCAAAATGGGAATGCTAAGGATGCACTTCTTATTTTCAGAAAGATGCAATTATCTAGCATAGAGCCAGATGCTGCAACAATGGTAGGAGTTCTCCCAGCTTGTTCCCATTTAGCTGCTCTTCAGCATGGAAAATGTGCTCATGGCTATGTCACAGTTTATGGGCTTGCCTCAGATACTTCAATATGTAATGCTCTGATTGACATGTATGCAAAGTGTGGGAGAATTTACCTTGCTAGGAAAGTTTTTGACAGGATGTCAAAAAGGGACATAGTATCATGGAATACAATGATTGCAGGCTATGGAATCCATGGTCTGGGTAAAGAAGCTATCTTATTACTTTCTACTATGGTAGCTGAAGGTTTAGTGCCTGATGACATCACATTCATATGCCTTATATCTGCTTGCAGTCATTCGGGATTAGTTACTGAAGGAAAACACTGGTTTCATGCTATGAGTCAGATCTATGGTATCACTCCAAGAATGGAACACTACATCTGTATGGTTGATCTTTTAGGCCGTGGTGGTTTTTTGGATGAAGCCTATGATTTGATCCAAAAGATGCCTTTACAACCTGATGTTCGTGTGTGGGGTGCCTTGCTCGGGGCATGCCGAACTCATGAGAACATTGAACTAGGGGAAGAAGTGTCAGAAGTGATAGATAAGCTGGGGCCTGAAGGTACTGGAAACTTTGTTCTGTTATCTAATATATACAGTGCTGCAGGAAGATTTGATGAAGCTGCACAAGTTAGAAACCTGCAAAGGGACAAGGGTTTTAAGAAAAGCCCGGGATGTAGTTGGGTTGAGATTAGAGGCACTATCCATGCTTTTATTGGTGGGGACCAATCACATCCGCAGTCATCAAGTATATACCAAAAGTTGGAGGATTTGTTAGTGGAGATCAAGAAATTGGGTTACCAGGCTGATACAAGTTTTGTTTTGCAAGATATAGAACAAGAAGAGAAGGAGCATGCTCTTCTATACCATAGTGAGAAGCTAGCAATAGCATTTGGAATTCTCAATTTGAGGTCTGAGGAGCCCATTGTTGTTACTAAAAATCTGCGTATTTGTGGAGATTGCCATACTGCCATAAAGTATATCACTTCGGTCACAAAAAGAGCTATTACCCTACGTGATGCTAATCGGTTTCATCACTTCAAGGATGGACTGTGCAACTGTGGAGACTTTTGGTGAGTGCTGAAACATGATAACCAGGTTTGGTGTATGAAAATAATTCCAGCAGTTGAACTCTCATTAGCCACTCACCTGACTTTCTGTACAATAGCACAAGAAGAAAGGTCATTCATACTGTAAAAAGCAGTTTAGGTAGTTGCCTTGAACTATTTTCTGTATCTTTCTTTTACAATTATACCAGCTTTTCTTCCCTTTTCATACAAGTTATACCAGCTTTTCTTCCCTTTTCATAGTTTTGAACTTACATACTTAAATTTACTAAACAATCACGGTCAAACGTCATGTGCCTTATGCTGAAACTTGCAATCACTTACTTTTGTTGTCAAGAATATAACTTTTAATGGTTGAATTTACCGACCAAGTAGCCATAGGATGTGTCTATATTGCCCTTTTTGCTTTAATACCACTCATCAATTTCTCATTGATTTGAATATTCTAAAATCCTATATTCATCTTGGATGCCTACTGATCTAATAAAATTCTAAAATCCTATGTTCATCTTGGATGCCTACTGATCTAATAAAGAAGAAAGTGGTAACCATCATCTACACCAAAGCTTTAAGTTTAATTCCTTTTTGCATATCCATGTTTCTTAACTAGTTTCTTGATAAATTTGGTGTACCTTCTCTCAATACATTTAATAAAAAACAGTTGATCTTTCTCCTATCTAGAGTTTAACATCTTTACAAATTGTTTTTACATCTTTAACACATATAATGATACTATGCTGTTGTTTTACCTCTTGGAATGAATCATCGGATTATCAGATAATCTTTTGGATACCTTATAACCAAGAGTGTATCTTTGTGCCAGCAGAAATTCTGAGAGAAATATTTTAATCTTTTCCGTGTTGTCTTGAAGGTAAGTCTGTGTTGGTGCCATGTTGCATATTGAAATGTGTTTGTTGATGGTTGCTTTGTTTGGAAGTTTCTTTTTATTTTTCATTTTCTTTTTATGCTTTCTCTCTTTGTAGTTTGCATCGATCTTCCTGTCTTTGTTTTCGAAACTAGTGTAGACATTTTGCAAAATGTCTCTTCTAGGTTTAGCCAAACTGTACCAAACTGGTCTAGCTCGGAACAGTTCAGCCTTCTAGTTTAGTACGAGTGGTGAACCATCTTGAACCGCCCACACTGCCCCTGTATGGCTTATCAAATTGCCCCGTACTGAATCAAACCATCCAGTTTGGCTTGGTACAGTAGCAACATGGGTTGGGGACTTCCCGGTCCACTTAATCAATACATCACCGGTTTGGTACATTATGTACTCTACTATATCATTTAAGTATTGGTATTTGGTATGACAGACCTTGCCTCTTCAATTTCTTATTTACTACACTCTTTGACTAACTAGTAACATCTAATTATTGGTAATAGTGAAAATCATTGCTCTGAAAAAAGATTATCTGAAGCTATAAGTTCATTCATTCAGACATGAATATCTGGCTAACCAATGCTTGTCCATAAGTTACTATATTGGACCATTAGATCACGTAAAAAAGTACTAAAGATATTTCTACTTAAAAATGGTAGTATTATCTGATTCTTTTATTTTGGTAAATGGTAAGGATAGTGATTTTGCTTCTCATCCTTCACCACCATCTTCTTAAAACATTTATAACTTTAATTGTGTTATACACACACACACACATATTTCTGCATTCTTGCTTTATATGCACTATGAGGTATGCTGAATTGCAAGCTTCTCATGATTCCATCTTGTAATATAATGCCGACTTTTTTATTTTGCTACTTCATTTCTAGATGCACCTTTTTGCAACACAATTTGAGTATGCTGATCGCCTAGCTTTTGCAGTGCGTAGTTGACTATCTTGTTCTTTTCTTTTCATTTTTCTTTTTTAAATACGTACTAAAGCATGTTCATGCATAAATGCATACGTATGCATGTATCTATGTGTATAGATATTGTATGTTTATAATTTATATATTAAAAGTTCATATTTCATATTCTTTTCTTCATCTAGTAATGTACCTTGTATTCAATTTTTAAAATAATATTCATATCCATTGATATAGACATGGCATATCCTTTTATCTAATTATTGAATGTAGGGTATCCTAACCAATAGTCAGGAGTCAACTTGTATTTAGTTTCCATATGAGAGGCAATGGACAATACGGTCATTATATAATATGTTATATTATATTATATGTTATTGTATCATATTATGTATTATATTATGTAATAGTGAATAATAATATTATCTTATATTACAATATGTTATAGTATAATGTTATATTATATAATATAATAAAAAGTAATTTAGCATTATTATCTATTATTACACAATCTAAGAATGCAAACTTGTCCATTCTAAGAAAGCTCATTTTTCTTATCCTCAGACAACATATAAACACCATAACCAAAAAAATGCGATTCTTAGGATAGCAACATTTATCTCAAAACAAATTAGGTCGTCGCCACACTACCTGGTAACAGCCATGCTCACCTAATTTAACTCCTTATCTCTAAAAAATCTATCTACATTCCAAACAGGGCCTTAGGGCTAGTTTGAAAAGGGTATAAACCAAGTTTGTCCGAGTTAAACCTTGGGTTAAGTGCTAAATGACCACTTTATCCCTAATAAATTATTATACCCAATAATTCAGTCCAGGTATCGATGGTAGGTGTAGTTTCATCCTTATGAGGAGTTATATGGAATAGCAGGTTTAAGTGGAATAAAGCATTGAAAAGACCAACCTGGTATCAATCATTTCTTCCTTGTATTACTATTAGTAGTGTTAATCTATTAATATTCTCTTAGTATACTTAGATTATAGTAATGTTAATATGTTAATAAAACATTGAATATCAATATTTAGGATTTTTTGTACGTGTCCTTATAAAGATATGAAATTAAGTGCATATCCTTTCAAATTTACTATTTACATGGATGCTCCTATAATTATTTCTTTTTGCATGTATACCCTTAACAATATCTAAAATTTTATGCATACCCTTGCAAATTTATTATTTGCGTGTATACTCTTATAATTTTTTTTGCATGTATACCTTTATAATTTACTATTTGCACTATTTTATAAAAAAAATTTCTTTTTGCATGTCTTCCTTCATTAAGATGTATATGCAAAATGAAATAATTTATAGGAGTTTGCATCAATGCATGCAAATAATAATTTGGAGAGGTGTACATAGTTTCAAATATTTAGAAGGGTCTACATGCAAAAAAATCTAATATTTATATTTATATTATATCAGTAAGATTATTATAATCTTGATATGCTAAAATTATATTCAATATTCGCCATACAAGGAATTGGTATCGTTTCAGTATTGGATCGGTATGGCTTGGTATGCGGCATACTGTATTAAACTGATACGTAAAACTAGGAAGCCCCAACCTTTAAACTGCCCCGTACTGAGCCGAAGGTAAGGGGTAGTTCAGTATGGTTCAAGGTTGGTTTTGGGTAGTTCAACCCCTGCACTGAATCGAACCATCGAACTATACTGTTTCTAGGATAGTTTGGTAGGGTTCATCTCGAATTGGGCTGGTTTGACACGGTATGGGGCGGTTCAGTACGATTCAAGGTCGGCTCTGAATGGTTTAGCTCCTATATTGAATCGAATCATACCGATTTTGGAATGATTTGGTAGGATTCATCCCGAACCATCTCGATTTAGTACGTTTCGACCATCCTTGGATATATTAATATATTTTATAATGTTAGAATATTAATAATATATTAATTCTCTTCTTTATGTGTTAAAATATTTATATAGTATTCAAATGAAACACTAAACGACTATAGCTTGTTCAATTCAGGAAAAGTTCACCTTTTCTCTGATCTTATACAATAACCAAATAACAATTATGTCCAAACAATAAAACCGCAATCATTATTGTGGATAGCATTTCTGTCAAATAGAAATAAGTCCTTATCTCAACTAGACCTACCCAAAATTAAACCTACCTCTTATAGAGCCTGTATAATATCCTCAAAATATCCCATTTCCAAACTGCACATTGGAAGATATGAAACTGCATTTTGCAACTAGTACTGTTTGTGGGAAATGATCAAGTTACTTGAGTGAATTAATATTACTTCCTATTTTGCTTGTTATGTTAAATTAAAATTTCTTTGACAGGATGGCATTCCAATGACGGCATATAAGGGAGTTGTAATGTTCTGGTATCAAACTTCAAGGCGCATATTTCTTGTAGGCCCAGATTCTCTCAAGCTACTTGGGCTAGAGCATGCTTGAAAATTATGACACATCATTTGTTTGTTTGAGCTGTTCCTGATAATTTTTCTTGCATCAAAAAATTATAGTTAACTGTTTTCTTTGAGAACTAAAGATCTTAAGAGATAGAGCATAAAAATTTTCAAATGTGGTCCTTTTTCTGAATTGAATACATGGTGGAAGCATGTTAAAAGAAACTCCAGCTCATTTAGAAGGCAAAAATATGAAGCAAAAAAATGGTTGACATAACTGAAGGACGGATATAGAGGTGTTCAGACAACACAAACAAAATCCAATGGCTAGCCAGACCACAGAGATTCTTATCAAACTTGTATGTTTCCCTTGTTCATTTCTGTCAGAGTCTTAGTCATGTAATCTTAGCATTTTATGCCACAGCATAGTCTGCAACTGGGTAATCTACTGGGTGTAGGTCTAATTATGAATGTTGGGAAGAAAATGTAACAATAGCATGTGGCATGCAAATGTACTTAATAGTGTGGAATTCATGCTCAGGCTAAAACTCTAACATAAAGTAGTTGTATTTCTTTATTGTTTTGTACTTGCTGAAATTATGCACAATTTTTTCTTTATGACAAAAGAAGCGTTGGAAAAGTTGGAAGGTTCTATTTTTTTTCTAAGGTTATTTTATATTATGCATATATAAGTTTGTTGTGCTCTGAATGCCAGCATTAGATATCCAATAGTTGCATGTGCAGATGAAGTTAAAGAGAAATTAAACTAGAGTTCTTCTCAGGTAATAATGTAAATAATACATTTTCATAAATTCAATGACCAATGCTCTAGGTTGTAGTTCGTGGGAGATTATATGGCTCTCAGTCATGCACATTTCTAGTCATGATTAAGTGACTAAGATGCGGAATTAGCCTTGAAATCCATCTCATATATGTTTGTGGAAGTCCTGCTGAAATCATGGATCATTCATTTTTGCAATGTCAGCATCAGACTCAGCCATCCAAGATCAGCTAGGTATACTTGATAACATGAGGCATTTTGCTTGCTAAAAACAAAGAAATTGATTATGATTTTCAGTTGACACAAATCAATTACTCGACATAAATTGTAGACTTAAGAGTTTGGTTCAGGTGGCTTTTAATTTGTCTCATGCCTTGCAGCACTTTTTGTTGGCTGTAAGAGCTAAGCATCCCAAGTATGTGGAGTATGTCTGAAAGTAGATGAGGAGATTGGGAGCTGGTTTTATGGTGAGAAATTCGGACAATTGAGGATGGCCAAAAGGTGTTTCTGATATTCCTGATTCTGGCTGCAATCCTCACACTGAAGCAGCTCCAATTGAGAATTTTTAATGAATAGTTACTCTAGCAGCTTTGGACAGTCTCAAGGTTGGAAAATTTAATTGAACTCCACTGTCAAGCATAGAGGCAGGATGCCTTAACTGTTGGCACTGGTGGGAAAAAGTGAGGCAATACTTTTCACTGGGGCATAGCATTTATCAGTAAACAAGCTAGGAGTGGGAGAATTACCCTCAATCCCCCCAGCCTAGTTTCTGAATTCCTGAAAAGGTAAATAGAAATTTAATGGTAATTGGCTCACATGCATTTCACCCATATCATCTTCAGCCATTTGAAAGGAGATAACTAGAGCTTCCATTCATATTTCAGAGAATTCAAACTATTCCCACATGTGGTTATATCGGAGCTTCTCTTGTTTAAATAAAATAAGCACTAAAGACATCTATTTGAAACTCATTGGTGGGAGGAACAACAACTATAGTCTAAATGTTGGTAAAGTTTGGAATTTGAAAGTTCACTTAAGAGTTTGTTGCTTCATCTAAAAGTTAAGTCATGAAGGTCTCCTACCTCATTATTGCTATGTACCAGAATTCCTTCAATCTCCTATGTGTGGATCGTGCCATTGGGATATTGAATCCTTGGGTTACATTTTCTATGCATGCCTTATTTCTAATGAAGTTTGGCGGTACTTAAATGGAGACTTGAGGAACATTGCTTCTATCTACCAAGCACTTACTTTCCTTTTAATGACTCTGAAATCTAGAAATGATAGTTGCAGCTAATCCTATTTAGCCTACATTTTCTAGCTTCCTCAGAAAGGACATAATGAGAAAATATTCTAACAAAAGGAGGATCCATCTAAGTCAACTCATTCATCGGGCAATAGCTCTTTCGCAAGATTATTTGTTGGCTACACATGATTTATATTCATTGCCTAGAGTTCCTTGTGTTCATTGCCTATGGTTCCTACGGTTGCTCTACCCATCCCTACATAGGATCTTCTTCAGTTCCTTTAATCTCTTGGCAACCCATAGCGTGAAGGTTTATTAAAGTTAATTTTGATGGATGACTCCACTCTCAATCAATTAGAGCTAGCTTTATTATTAGATACCAATAGGGAGCCCCCCCCTCTATAATACAACTATCTTTATTGCCTATACTTCAGTTCCTTATTGAACTTAAGGTAGCTAGTTGGGGATGCTCAAAGCATATACATCCTTTTGGATTCATCAAATTATCTTAGAAGATGATTCCTTCATTAGCATCTCTTGATTAAACATGAATGAGGATTTTATCTGCAACCACCCCTTCTTGAGGTATTTAAGGACGCTTATCCAGAATATCCCCAATTCTTGTATGCTCACACTCTTCGAAAAGGGAATCAAGTTGCTATCTTTTGAGCTAATCTTACCTCTACTTCATTCCAAGATGTTCATTGGGATAGAAATTTTCCTTCTCGAACTTAGTCTAATTCTTGATGGTGATACATTGGATGTTCGCCATGTGAGAGGAAGAATTATATCTGTGCTTTTCGGTGATAGTCTCTGGTCCCATCTCACTTGTAAAGCTGAAATTTTGCATGACACCTGAATATGCATCATGTCTGTTCTTATGCATATTGGCTTTTCTATTTTTTTCTTTTTTTCATTTGGTATAAAGTAAATTTCTTATAAAATTTTGCATTTGCTATTAAGGATATTTTAAAAAAAGTTTTGCTTTTGCTGGTCATGATTTTGAAACATGATATCCTTTTGAAATTCTAGTATGAGTGAATTTATAATAACCTAACTTACAATTATGTTTTTAATTGAAATTTTATTATTTGACAGGTTTCAAAATCTTTGTATTACAAGACTTGAAACCTGCTCTTTGAATCAAAATTTATTAATTTTTTAACTGGACTAAAAATATGAGACGTTTCTTTAAAATTTTTTGATGCATGAATCTTATTATAAGGTATGTTAACTTTTAACCAACATGCTAGATTCATCTATACGTTATTAGCTTTCAGGATGAAGGTGCAGGTGATAGATAATAGGGAAAAATAAGTCTTGGAGATGTTAGGTTCTAAGAAAAATTTTTCAGGAATTTTGGATGCTTCAGATATGATTTCATGTCGAGCAGCGTTATCGAAGACTTGAGATACGATGAGTTCTAAGGTCTCACAAGCCAGAAATTCTTTCTCTCGTCCTTAGCCTCCTTTCTTCCTAGAAATAAAAGGTTGCAAGTTTCGCCTTTTGCTACCTTGCTATCAATTATGATCGAGCAAGTAACCATTCTGCAGTACCACTTTTCTTATCTTGTTTATTATGCAAAGCACGCGCAAGCTTCTTTTTGACCATTAGTGGTATAGGAAATTTTGATGTTACTTTAGCACTTTGAATTTTATATGTTTTGGGCATGAACTTTGACTAGTTGCTAGAAGCACATAATTTGTGAGCCTGCTTCTTCTAATATCTTTTGGATTTTTATCATAATGTAGTCTAGTTGTAGGATCCAAATAGAGTGTATAAGCTCCTATTAACATAACTGTGTATTTTGTGCTACTAGCAGTGCAATGAAGAGAAGTGTTCCCCCTTTGTGAAAAAGTTCAAAACTATTATACATCCAAGGGAGGTGTGACATAATTACTTTCTTTTTATCTGATACCTAGATACTCCTCTTGAAACTATTCTCATGTCTACACTGAATCACATTTGGAAATTAATATTAGAGTTTTAAATCAAATAAATGTTGTTGTAACTACACTAGAACCACCAGTAGTTAATTTATTGGATGATTAGTAGTGAACTACTGACTTGATAATACAATTTATTCTTTGGTTTGCAACTTAAAATAAACCACTATCAGATTTCCAAGGTAATAAGTTGAGATGGATTTTTGTTCACTCAAGATGTAATCAAGTTACATTTACATCAATTCCACTAGCTGATTTTTTTCCTAGATTATTTTATATGTGCTTTGCCTTTTGAATTATCATTAAAGGATCCTATGTACAGTTTTTGTCGGGACCTCTACCTGACACATGCTTCCTTATAAAAATTGGGTAGAGTTCTGCTAGTCTTATGATATGAACCATAAAGCACAAGTGAACCCTATCAAATTTCCATAAGTTACATGCTCAACATACATAATCCTATCTATAACATTTAACTTGCTCAGTTTATTCATACATATCATCAAGCAATAACGCATAATTTACTTAATCCTGCTCAGTTAAAAACATATTCTCAATACACATCACTGTTCATTTCCAGACTAAGCCTAACATTTACATTATACAGTTACAACTTCATAGATACATACATATATACATCATCATCTTAGTCACCACTCTTAGCATACAAATGTAGCTTACAATTCCATTTTCATCCACCAACACCTTTTCTAAACACTAACAACACATACACAAAAATGCTACTAGAACCAAGATGCTAAACCCACCTGCTAAGTCTTTGAGTACTCTAGACTCAGCTGCTAGACCAAATATTTTTATTTCTGATCTGAAATAAAAATGTGAACATTAGAGGGGTGAGACCTAAGTCCCAGTGACTGGACAGCCATCTAACAATGAAAAAACTGAGAATCCACATTATAAAATCAATAAAAATACCAATACAACTTATCGCAAATAGATACAAAAACATTTTCAAATGAGATAAAAAAACTTATAAATTAGCTTATATTTTTAATAATATAACTTAAATAAAGTATTGCCACTTTTACAGAATCTCATGATGATAGGCTAGGTGTGCTACCACTAAGGTACATCCCTACAGTCGCCCTCCTATATGTGTACTCTCAGTGGGTGAGTGTATTGAGCGCCAAGGATCCCTGCACCATATGGTACCCCTCACATGTGCGGTTCACCCCAGGTGTGAGCTTACCCTTTTTTCTCTGGGCCTTTTAGTTACCCCTCCCTTGGGCTAATATCATTAAACCACCTTGGATATATAGTAACCTATCTCTTTACTGAACTGTGATTCCTTGCCCCACTGGGCTGCTTGCAACCTGCCCCACTGGGCTGGTCTAGCGTATACTCCCTCTGGCCTTGGGATCATAGTAAGATCGAATCGCAAGGAGGCACCGACTGTAAATAGTATGTGCAATGCTCATGCTATGGCATAGTCTACAAGGTGATTAGCCCCATAGATGGCCCAATGCTCGTTATGATGTATGCTGTATAAATACTCATAAATAAGTTTATAATCCAATATACAATTCAGCTGTACTTTCTTTGAAACATTGCTACTCATGCATGCCCATGCATCACTTGGAAATATAAACTGGAAAGTAAGATATATACTTTACTTGAAACACCTGTTTCACCTTAAAACATTTCTTTTCATGCAAACCATACCTTGCTTTAGAAAATATTCTTTACTAATAACTCATGCTTTGCTTTAAAAACATTCTTTTCTATAATTATAGACATATGCTTTCAAAACATCATGAAACTTGGTTCTTATTTCCCATAAATTAGACAACTTTTGAACACTACATAATAACATAACATGTCTTAGATTTGCAAATAAGATTTCAATATAATATTACAAAGCCAGATGAGAAACCCACTCACTTGGTGTAATCACACTGCTATGGTTGCTACTTTTCTTGAAATAGCTCCTTTGAACCACCCTCTTGACCTAAATAACCACATATGAAATCACCAAAGTTACATACACTTAAGGTTTTCAATGAACTAAGCATGCATGCATCTTAGGTTAAGGTGAACAACTCCCTAACTATCCTCTTATCACCCGATCCAACAATTATATAGTTTTATCACTTGATTCATGAATTCACAATCCATGCATGTAGTCTTATCATCTCTTTTAGCTAGTTACACAACACCCATACACTAAGTTTCCAATATTTTTTTCACCAAAAGCATAGATCTTCATGATATTCATAGCATGAAACGACCTTTCCTTAAGTTTCTTTTCCTCTCTTTTACATGATTTTAACATTAATCTTAAGATTAGAAAAGTAAAAATTTACCTTAAAGAGAAGATGGGGTCTTTCCCTTTTCTCCCAAGTTTGCCAAACACCAAGAAAATATTCCTTCCCTCCTTCCTTTCTTCTTCTTCTTCTTCTTCTTACTTTCTTCTTCTTCTTCTTTCTTTTCTTTTCTTTTCTTCCTCACGGCTGAACTCTTTTCTTCTCTCTTCCACCGCCTTCCTCTCCCTCTCTCTTGATTTTTCTTATGGGTGGATGAAATAAAGGGTTAAGTGGGGTTTTAATGCCTTGGCAAACCCTCAAATTGCCCTCAAACAAATTCCCAAAATGCCCTCTTAAAATTCACATGGCACACTCTTTACCATGCTTTTTTGCCCTTGGTTAAATTCCCATTTTGTCCTTGAAAAACTATCACATGACTTTCAGAGTCCTTTTCTTTTATACCCTTAACAAATTTTCAAATGACTTATGGAGTCCTCTTTTTTTATATCCTTAACAAATTTTCAAATGACTTCCGGAGTCCTCTTCTTTTATACCCTTAATAAATTTTCAAATGACTTTTGGAGTCCTCCTCTTTTATACGCTTAATAAATTTTCAATTGACTTCCAGAGTCCTTCTTAACGTCACATAAATTTTAATGATCACACAATAATTGAGCAAGTTACTAATGGGTTTAGGGTAAAATTACAATGCAAATGCCAGCATATATTAGTCACCCAGATATACAAGATGGAGTCCAAGCTCCTCAAAAGGACCATGGTTCAAGAAAAAAGTTTTGGGCTGTTACAGTTTTAGCTACAATATTATCATTGTAAGGAGTGCAAATTCTCATGCATTACTAATGCTGAACCTTTTTGAACTTGATTTGGCAGTAGGACTTCTTTTGAGCTGATTGAGCTCGACCTTAGAGCAGGACTTCCTTTTGGCTTCATCGGGCTTGATTTGGGCTTAATCTTACTCGATTTAATCGATCTAACTCCATTTGAACTTAATCACCACCTCATCTGGCTTGATCATCACCTGATCTAGCTCGATCTGGAAGCATGCTCCCTTTTGAGCTAGGAGTAAGACTCTTTGAATTTTAGATTTCAAAATTTAGATTTTAAATTTTAAATTTTAGATTTTTGAATTTAAGATAACTTGTATGTAACAGAATTTAAGATAACTGTGATTGTTTAGATATAAGATACAAGCTGGAAGGTGGGACATGATTGCATAGGGTGGTGGGTAAAAATTTAGGCTGTTGTCGCATTTTACTCTAGCATTGCGCATCCAGCATGCAATGGTGTGAAACATAGAACAACCAGCAAATATGAAATATAGACTTTTAGATCAGAGAATTAATAGCAGAAATTTGATTACAAGGACTCTGAGAAGGAGGAAAGTTGACAAAGTTCTGCGAAGGCACCCTGCTGGATTCACCTAAAATTTGCTAAGTTAATGCATGAGACAGCTGCTCTCTTTATGCACTGCAAAAAGCAATACTTCTCATAGAATCGGTAATTGATTTCTGAGCTTTTATTTGTTTCCTACTTATTTAACTTATACAATTCTCCCATCTTTACCATGAAAATTACCAGTATTTGGTTGGATATGTTAGGAAGCTGCTGCTTTGCCACTGGAAGTGAATGACTTAAACTGAAACTAAAGAAGTAAGAGCCAAGAATCATTGCCTTATGATTAAGGAATAATACCAATTTCTCTTTCGTTTACCTTATTATTTACATTCTTTCTTGGGCTCATGGTTATGATACAATAATTATATGTAAACAAGTGCATTTGCTGAATCGTAGGAACATAATACACGATTCTTAGATATCTTCCAAATTACTATACTTATTAGATATACTCACTTCAAGTGTATATTCTCAGGGTTGGTGAATTTTTCATCCAAGCTTTACATAGTTTTCTTATATGCATGTAGATTCCTGGTGTTAAGTTTTATTTGTTAATTTTATCATGAGCTCTCATTATAAATTGCATATAAATATAGAAGATGCATTGGAACAATGTATCCTTAGTAGTTAGTGGGTTGTAAGATTTCTTTTTTCTTAAATATATTCTCTATGTTTCTCTCTGTACTGATTATTTCAATATGAGTACTTAGCAGTGCAAGTGCACTTTGAATTCTAGTCTCAGTTATTCATTTTTTCCCTAAATCTTACATTATCTCTTTCAGCCTTTAACTTTTATATCAAATAAGGACATCATGTTCTGATTGTTTTACTTCTTAAAATTCTGGTTTTCAAATCTACTAGATGAGGAATGTTGGTGGTCATTGAATTGAAGAAACTTATGTTCATAATATTGTTCTGAGTCTTTTCTATGCAAGTTGTTCTCTTGGAGCTTCATTCCTCTTCTATAGCAGCTCTACATATGTATGTGTAAGAAGTTATCTCATGTGGTGGCATGTGAGCTCCTTGCCAAGAAAAATGATATCTGCTGGTGGTTCATTGGCTCATAATGGATTCATGGTGATTGATCAAGCATGAATTTTTTTCTTTTCTTTTTCTTCCCAACATGACAGTAGTCTGATTATTGATACAATTGAGAAGAAGATCAGGTATTACTCCATCTGTGATGATTAAGAATTGAAAATTGATATAATGAGCAAATGGAGTTCTCAAATCATAGAAATTAGTTTCTCATGTCATATGATGATGATAAATATGGTTTTGTTGCAGTTAATTTTGTTGATGTGCTCTTTCTTGTCTAGACGACTTTAATTTTATGGAGAACTAAAAAAATATGGTTTTTCATCACTTATTTATTATTAGAATTGGAGTAGATTAAGTAAATGTGATAAGATGTGTTGATCACCTATTGATATTCTGCTTATTTGTTTAGGAGGCATCATATACATGTTGATGAATAATGGTCTAAGGAATGGGATACTAAGTAAGGAGGCATCTAGAAAAATTAATTTCATTGAAACTGTGTTTTAAAATAGTCTGTGTCAATGTTTTGAAAGGGAGGTATCTCATAGGCTTTTTAGAAGACAAGGAAGCCCAAAATCAATAAAACTTTGAATTAGAACCTTAGGTAGCAGCCTAGCACAAAGTCAAGGCTACCCATGAACACCTCTAATGGGAGAAGAAGGTCCCCTTGTCGTTTCTAAAAGTTCTTTTTGTTTACATTAGTTTTCATAGGACCAACCCCACCAGAACCCCTTGCATTGCTATCACTTTCCTGACAACTACATTATATTTCCTGTATATCCAGATCATCCCACCAAAACCACTTGCATTACTCATTGCTTTCCTAAAAATTGGTACATATCGTTATCTAAATTTGAGTCCTCATGATATATATATTCAACTTCTCCTCATCCCAATATTAAAATCCCACAAGATTCAGAGGCCTACATGCGATGGACCTTTCTCTTTGCATGCCTCTCTTATATCGTACCATCAATCAAGTAATTAAGCGCTCTCTCTCTCTCTTTCTCTCTCTAGCTTAGCTTAAGAATTCTAGATGATGACAATTATTCCCTATCAAAATCCTTCTGAACTCACAGATGGATCATGGATTGGCAATTATTCCCTACTTCTTTTCTTTCTACTTGATGCTTTTGTCAAGTCACAAAATGCTTAGCTTGACAACTGGTTACAGGTGGAAGATGAAGAATCAATATAGGAAATCATCTTCCTATCCTATTTTTAGAAGTCATTTTAGCATTATAAATTCTTTTCTTTCACTAGAGTATAGTTAGTAAGGCTCTGTAGAATTTGGGGAAGATATTAGTGGTTATGCAACAAGAGCTCTACAGGTTGTTTGTTCAATTTCGTGTTTGATACACTGAATGAAATCTTCTTCCTCTAGGATGGTTACTCAAGTACTGATTTGTAGCAAGTTTGCTACTATGATAAAGTATAACACAAGGTTTGCCAAATCAGTAATAGGATATATGCTGGTTGGTAGTTGATTTTGTATGGTACTGGTTTGATGCCATACTGAAACAGTATTTACAAGCATATCAATTCGATGTCAATGCATTGTCAAACTCTTTGTTTTTAAATTTATTTTTAATTTTTAGAGATATCAAAAGATTATTTTAATGATTATTATTTTTGAAGTTATAATTTTTATGCTATTTTGTTTTTTTTATGACATATTACTATATGATCAATCAATGATGCAATAGAGGATGCATACTTGTATGAATGCAATGGAGGAGACACAAATACAGATAATTGAAAGTACATATATCAAAATTTGTGTAATGAAAATTGCATTTTGACATCTAGTTCCTTGTGGAATGTTTGTGTTACTCGTAGGCATCAGGGTCTTGATCATAATGTAGGCTTAGGATTTGACTCCACTTAAAAATTATCACCATCCCTACATTCAATAATCAGTTCTTTCTGGATAGCCACCTTGATATTGATCTGATGTTTGATGGGATGGCTATTCAATTTGGAGGAAGTTTGGAGCAACGAAGTTTGACTCATGATCTAGCTAAGGTGATTGAGAAACATAGCTACCCAATCTAGGTTAACATGCACTTGATGTAGACAAATCATTACAATAGAGCAGAAGTAGCCCAAAATAAGCCAACCACAATGTAAACCGAGTTACTTTTGTGACTTGAGTGTGGGCTCAACCATCCAAAAGTGGAGGGCAAGTGATGTGGTATGAGCTAACCTACTTGATGGTAACACATGGTGGACTAGAAGGTGATATAATGTGGTTGACTAGATCGTTACACGTGTCCACTCAAAGAAAAAAGTCCCAATTGGAAAATTCTAACCAAAGCTACCACTCAATTCAAGGATAAGTCCTGCTAAAAGCATTAGCCAACTTGATATGGACTCCACCACCCAATTCAAAAGGGAATTTGAAACCCTATTTAGGAAGGATTCCACCAAAAAGCACAACCTTATCTGAAAGATTAGCTCATCAGAGCCATCCATTAATGTGTAGCCAAATCCAAGAGAGACTCTTTTAAAACACCAATAAAAACATTCTTAGACATCTCAAGTAACAAGATTTAATCTCTAAGTTCCAAAGCCCTAGAGCATCATCTTACAGAACTCTAAGCCTTCTTCCACATCTTTGGGCTGACTTGAGCATTAAAGGATCCCTCTCGGAGACAATCTCTAGACCTTTTTTTGTTTTCTTCTCTTCTCTCTTGTGTAAGAGTATGTGCATCGATTGGCTTGAGAGCGCTTTACCATCCAAGTCAAGATTTATTTCTCCATTGGTATTCAAGAGTTACTTTTGGATATCATCGATACTCATTAGCGAGATTTAGATCTAATTGCCCAATCTTGACTTTAGCAACCACATCATATGGTAGAGAAAGCTCATCTAAGGGTATCTTTCATTGTCCATATTCTTAAGCACTTAATTTTGCCATGCAATTGCATTCACTATGATCTCGATCTGCTTCTAAAACTACTAGCTAATCACTAAGCTCTCCATGTGATTGCCTTTTGTGCCACTTTGAGTATATTTATAATACTGATAATAATCTGACTAAGGCTTGCTTTTTTGAAAAAATAAAGCTACTGAGTGCAGACATCGTAGTTGTATATGAATTTTGTGATGGATTAGATTATCTCTATTGCTTCACTTGATGGATCTTTCCAATATCTATTAGCATAAGATCTATACAATAAGCAACACATTGGGTCCAAAAGTATGCAACTTTCTAACCATCAAAATGTCACTGGTGACCTTATATTCCACTCCATTATCAATGACTACCTGCCTAACATTCTGCTCCCCTATCTAATTAATCACATGTTCCATCAAGTTGAGGATATAGTGCTTGTCATGTAGCTTGTTAGAAGCATCAATTATCTATGAAAAAATATCTTCACAGCATGTCAAGAAATTAATGATGCTTTGCTTGTTGAACCCTGTCCAGCTATCACATATTTTGGCATGAGATTATTTTTTTTTTTTTTTAGGATAATCGCTCCCCCCCCCCCCCACCCCCCACCCCTCATTAAAATTGTTAACTTATGGAGGGATAGGTTAACAAGATTAAAGGTAAAAATTTTTTAGGATGAAAAGGGGCTAAAATATTGAAACTAACACAAAGTATTAAATAATTCCAAGATCAAAAGAACTTTGGTATAAATCCAGATGGACCCAACGTCTTCCCCACCACTCTTCCATCTCATTGCCACTAATTTTCCCTGCCTCATTATCCTTTTTGTTCCCATCCAAGGTAAGAGAATATAAATATGAGCTTTTTTTTTTTTTTTTTTTTTTTTTGCTATAGGGTGGTGTTTCGTTTTGACCTGTTGCAATTGCACTGGTCTTGGCTTTATTTCTTGTTTCTCTCTTTTTTTTTTTCTTGGATTTCTTGGGGTTTGGTTTTCTTTTGTTGATGATGGTTTCTGGCAGATTGTCTACTTCGGTTCTTTGTTTGTAGATCTGTGAGCTATTTTCTTGTGAGAAAGACTTGATCTTAATGGATTTAATGCCTCCGAGAAGTCAGATATATTTTCTATATATGCTGATGGTATCTGATTGCGCGATAATTTTTTGATCCGTTATGAGTTGTGAGATTTTATAGGTAGAAGGGATTTTCTGGATATATCGTTTTCTTTGAGGACAACATGGATTGTTGAAATGGAAACGGGCTTGAAAAGCTTTGCAGTGACAGCATGCGTGGCTCCTGATACAATGAAGGGACCCATAGAGCATATGGTAAACAGTTGGCAATATGTTTGTTTCTAGCCAAAGTTATTTCTTCTAACGCATAACTTTAAAAGAAAAGAAAAGAAAAGAAAAGAAAAAAAAAAAAAAAAAACCCTATCTCCAAAGGTTTCTCAGCCAGATCCAATATGAAAGGCGTAGAAGAGAGTGAAAGGGGTTCGCAGCTTGATCATTTAGTTGATTTTTTTTGAATTTTTTACGCAAAGATCCGATTTTGCTGGATCTAGTGATTATAAAAATTTTATTTATTTATTTATTATATATTTGGACTTCATGTTGACATTTTTTTTTTTTTATTCTTCTTCTTCTTTGTGCAGCTCGAAGGGGAAGCCCACTCTCAAATATGCTGACCTTTTTTTTTTTAATCTCTATATATATGTCACATATACTCTTTTTTAAAAAATATTAACCTGAATGATTTGTGCTGCATAATGTGGGATAGGAGAAGCAACTTCTATGCTTATCATTTTGACTTAGTTGTGTCCAGAATTTTTGATTCATAGCCTACCTACTGGGAGTTGATACAACTAATGGACATTAAGACGTTGATACAAAAACCCCAAAAGATAGTGTTTCAGGCATCCAAAAAGATTAGGTTTTGGGCAAGAGATTTTATTACCCTATTTATTATCCTTTCTCATTATACGACGCTTCCAAATCATGCTAGTCTACTTTTTTTTAAGCATCTAATGTTAGAAAGGAAAAATATTATATATATACATACATGCATTGAAATGAGTTGGCTGTCTACATGTATGGCTCCACTAGTATCTTAAAAAGGTTTGCGAGGATAGTTGATATTAAATTCTAGTGTTCATTTTTTGTGTCTTTTCTAGGCATTTCATTACATCTTTAAACAATTTTTACCCAAAAGTATTCTTCAATGACCTGAAATGTTTAATATTGTTCTTGATTTCTAAACTTATCAATGATGTCATCCCTGTCATAGTTATTAAATTATGAGCTAGTGATGGTGAGTTTAGTTAGTTACTCTAAGTTAACTTCTTAGATGCGTCTATTATAATTTTAATAATCATATGGCTAATAATTTAACTTCTTAGATGCGTCTATTATAATTTGTAAGCTTATTTTATAAATTTTTTTTCTGCATTCAAATTAATTTTTATGAGGTTGACATAATTGTTACGGTCTATTTTCATCATACATATAGTCATAGCTCGTAGATCCTTGATAAGGAAAAAAGGGCTCTAATGATTTGGTATCTTAAAATTAGGACAATAATCATAACGAATATATGTTTTTTCGTGATATTAGTACTTTAGTTTATAAAATAAAGGCCATTCCGAAATCCAAAATGATCTTTATTAAATGTCATAAAAATATCAATGAATTTCTTAGAAGTGATGAGAGCAGCATCGAGCAATTTAAAATGGATGAGCATACATTCTACAAGTTATGTGAAATGCTTCGTACTGTTGGTAGTTTGAAAGGCATAAAAAAATATGTTGGTCTAAGAAAAAATTGTATTTTTCTTGAACATTCTTGCATGCAATGAAAAAGGATGTTCAAACATATGTTCAAGTGATCACAATCAACTATGCACTTCTATCATGTCTTGTAAGTTGTGTTACACTTGCACATGAAGGCATACTTAAGACACTCGAGCTAATTCTTAAGAATTGCACAAATGAGAGGCAGAAATGGTTCAAGGTAGAATATTGTGTTAGTTTTTTATCTAATTTTAGTTTGTTTTGAATGGCCTTTAATATTCAATTAACTTTTTAACTGTTTGCACAACTAGAATTATTTAGGAGCATTAAATGGAACATACATGAAGTGAAAATTTCAAACAATGATAAATTAAGATACTAGATAAGGAAGGGGGAGTTAGCAACAAATGTCCTAGAAGTATATTTCCGAGACATGAAATTTATTTATGTTTTCCTAAGTATAAAGGATTAGCCGCTGATGGTACAATACTCAGGGATGCCCTTACAAGGAGACATCCATGGAAAAGTATCTTATGGTAAGATATTATTATATTTTAATTAATTTCATATCTTTATAGAAATTTACAATTAATAGACAAAAAATTCTTTGTTTTTCTATTATTTTTAATTCTTGTAGGATATTATTATCTTGTTGATGCTGATTATAGAAATTATGAGAAATTTCTTGCTCCTTATAAAAGGCAACGTTATCATCTCAATAAGGGAAGAGCTAGCCACCAAAATACTCTGTGACTAGAAATGTGATTGAGCAATGTTAGCAATGTTTTGGATTAGTTTAGATGCAGTGGAAGATTCTTTGGAATACTTGTTATGAAATTAGCACACATACTAATATTATAACTGCTTCCTTCATAATCTTATTCATAGGGAGATGCAGTTCAATCAATTAGAAAGTAGGTTAGATCATGTAATGGAGCATGCTATTATATAAGAAGAAGATCATGGAGACTACATTGATAGTATGAAGGCTTTAAATGAGTGGACAACTTGGAGGAGTAATTTGGCTACTGAAATATTAGATAGTTGGAGAGCACGTAGGGGTTATTGGCCTCTCCTATAATGTACTTTTTTTGTGTTTGTGCATTGACTATTATTTACATTATAGTTTATACTTTGTAATTCTTTTGTGAGACATAGTTATGTGTGTTGTGTATGGGCTATTACTTGTAATATGATTTGTACTTTGTAACTCTGTTGTGAAGCAAAGTTATGATTATTTTAAATTGCCAAATTTATTATGTTCTCTTGTTATTTATCGAAGGAATAATTTCTTGTGTTTATAGTATGGATACTTTGCATCAGGTTATGAGCCAAAACAAGGACAAATCTTCGTGAAGAGCATGGACTAAGGAGGAAGATAGATGTGTGGTTGATTATTTGCTGGCAATGCGTCATGAAGGAAAGCGAAAATGTAGAGGTAGTTTCAAATCAAGATATCTAGATCAATTAGAAAAACTCATGGCACAAAAACTATCTCATAATAGTCTTAGAGCATCTAACATAGACTCGAGGTTGAACTATTTGAAAAAGGCAATTTTTTACGCTTCATGGGATTAAAGAAAAGATAGTGGGTTTGGATGGGATGATGAGAACAAGGTGATAATGGGTGGTCAAGTAGTATTTGATGAATGGGTTTGGTGAATGGGCTAAGGTAAGTCATATTCTACTTATATTTAGCTTTATGAGCAATATTTGATTTACGAATGTAACCTAAGCTCTTTTTTTTTTTTTCTAATTGTTTGTTTTATAGCCATAAAGATGCCAAAGGATTGCTAAAACCCTTTCCCTTTTATCATGATTTTGAAGATATATATGCCAAGGATAGAGCAACTAAGGATAGAGCAACTAGGTCAAGCACCGCAAATGCTGCAGATTAAGATCAAAATATGAACTAAGCTAGTAACAATGTTAGCCAAAGTTCCCCCATGGGTCATGGTGGAAGTGAACAACAGGCTGCCACACTTTTGATGAAAGATAATACTTATGTTCAAAAACAAAGAAGCAAATCAAAATCAAAGGATAAGAAAAGGAAGTTTAAAGAATTTGAGAAAATATAATTCATGGTTATGATGCATTAGGTTATGCAAAACAATAGTTAGTCAGTTATACAATTGGTACCATTTAGGTCCTTGGCTTTATTTAGATGGTGATTTTGTTGGCATCTCTTTTGACCTAGACTTTTTCTATATGGTGATTTTGTTAGCATATCTTTTGGTCCTTGTCTCTTTGTGGATGGTGACCATGTGAGCATATCTTTTGGCCTTTGACTTCTACATAGTGATTTTGCCAGCGAATATTCTGATCCTTGACGTTATTGTATGTGATGAACATACGGCGGGCATGTCTTTTAGTCCTGATTTGAATTTTCAATAAACTATATATATTTTTTTTTTTTTTGCATTAACTCACGCTAACATTGTTATTAGAATATCATTTTATATCATGTATTCCAAATATACAAGTACAGTTTTACCATTGATATATGTTTGTTGAAAAGTTTGAAATTTGAAATAGCAAGAGCATCTTTCATTACTTCTACAATTTTTTTTTTTTTTTTTTTTTTATATAGTCAAGTGGCTCCACTTAATACAACTTGAAATTTTGTAGGTTTGACCAATGAAGAAAAAATTTAATTAAGAACTTAAATTAAGTGGCAAAAGAAAATCTGAATCTAATGAGCTGACTCGGGATTCGAGATTGCTGATAATTATAGAAATCTAATATTTAAACTGGGTCTGATATGAATATGAGAGGTATGATGAGTTGTAACACCTCTTTCATTAAAAGCCTGTCTAAAGGGGGCTGTTCTTCTGCAAAACAGGCCAAACAAAGCCTGAAGAGCACTTCCGTCTCGTCCAAGCAGGGGATCCTGAATCTCCTTGTCCATGTTACCAATCACCCTATTACCCCTCTTGGTAATGGCGTCGTGCCCATTCATGGTAATGACGCCATCCGTAGTTGCTGGACTTCACATCTTGATGCATATGATGTATGCAGCACAGCCCTCGTGCCGCTCCAATCGCAAACACCAGCCTCGTCGGCCAATCAACGAACGAGGCCACCATCTGTTCCACATGACCTGTGCAGCAGGCTTTTCATTCTCCATCTACTCCTATACAAGCAACTTGCAGACGTCGGCTTCACAATATTAGCGTGCCGGATGGTTATTAGAAGAAATCAATTTTAAAAAAAATATGTTTATTAGTGCAAAACAATATTAAAAAATTATAAATAATGACATTTTCAAAGATCAAAAGAACTTTAATCTTATTCTAAATAAGGTTAACAATTGGATCTATAATATTTTACCTCTAAAATTTATGCCAATAAATATTACTTCTGTAACTTTTTATTTTTATTTTTTTAATCTCATACCAAGTATTTTCTCAAAGTTACATTGTGGGCATGCATCCCACTTGCTCTAGTAGGCGTGGCTTTCTTTCCAACTCCTTGCTGTTATCAACGATCTAGCATTTTTGTCCTTTCACCTAAGATGTTCTACACCTTAGAAAAACTGTTTGGATAAAACTTTAGCAGAGTGATGGTATATATTGTACGTAGCATTTGTAAGGATGCGGCTGAGGAGAGACTAGGAAGTTATTACTCTTTATATATCCATTTTCTTATTGTAATAAGCATAGTTTCCATTCTTCACCGCTTCAAACCTCTAATGCGAAAACAGAAGGAGCTAGTTAGTCAAAAAGGTTGTCAAAAGAGGTTAGCAGCTAGATGGTCTCCATGTTTGGAGCCTTCACCAGCAAGAAGACAAAGAAGTAAAGAGATAAATTAGCAAAAACAGTTCATGACCTAGATCTATCCCAGAAGGATCTATCTCATATTCTGAGGGTCCCAATTGAGTCCTATACCAAGTAATCTTCTTTTGCCATTGATCATTCAAGCTTTCCTACATGATAGATTGAATGTGAATTCTTTTCATGTTATTTGGATCTAATGTCTCATTATCTTTTAGATCTCTCGAGTGGTATGAAAGTGGCTGGGCTGCCAACAATCAGTCTCTACGCATCTCTCAATATTTTTTCACCTCTCAACATTTTTTCGCCTGCTCTTCTTGAAACAACCAAAGTGTTCTTAAATATCTATTAGATTTTCTATGTACTTTTCTTACATATAGCAATTTGGAAATAACTACCAATAAGATGCCACTCTAATCTCATCCACCTTGCTTCCTACACAATGTTGTATGACTTACAGCTCTATTGGTACTACCCTAAAAACATCATATGATGGTTCAATTGGTGTCATACTCCTCACTCTTCTTTTCTTTTAGATCTATTTCTATAAGTTTCGTAAATATGTGGCAAAAAATTTTAATTAAATAATAAGTATTCAACCTTTCTAAAAGTCTTATTTTGATGCATTTCGAGTCCTAGTTTAGTTCAAAAATCCTAAGAATCTCTGCAATGTGAGGACCATGAAACACTATAAACACCCCATATACTTCTCTCTTTTGCATTTTAATAAATAGTTAATAGAAATTTTTAAGCTATCTTATAAATAATTTATGGTGTGACTCCACAATAGCCTTGTGTTCTTTGTCTTTTGATATGATTTTAGACAGCCCTATGTGAAGGTAATGCAATATTGAAAGAGGCATGAAAAGCTTAAGTGAAGACTAATTTAACTCAAGCTAAATCAAGGAATTTAGTCAATGAGACCCCAACTAGTATTTCATTCAGATTTTGTTACTAGCTATCCTACATCAATCTTCTAGTTATTTCTGTAGTTTCTTTCTTTAAATATTATTATAAGAACAAAACTATTATTATATTTTCTTATATAGAGAATAGCATTATCTTTTCAAATGCAAAGGCCTTATTTGGATCCAACCTAGGTTATCCAAGTAATCCATGTCTCAAACTATCTTGTATTAATTGTTATCCTCAATCCATTACTTTCATAAGCCCAATTAGGGTAACATTTTGTTTCTGCATGCAGCCTAACCTTGTGCAACTGAATCTTATCTTATGTCCATAGTTTATCCTATCAGTCTCTAGTTTAAGTCATCTCTTATAATTATCCTTAATCCATCATTTTTGTAACCTTAATCCGGCTAATGTTTTATTTCCACATGCAGTTTGATGTTGTGTAATTGAATACCATTATGTGTCAAGAGGTTAAAGGATGAATAAGAAGGGGGAGGCGATAGAGGTAGAGGAGAAGGGAAGTGGTAGGAGGGAGAGAGAAGAAATAAGTGGAGAGAGGGATCAAAAAGGGAGAAGGAAGGACAAAGGGTTAAATGAGTTGAGAAGAGGAGATGGAAGAGGAGAATACTACTAATGGTGATAAAGAGGGAGAGGGTGAAAGAGTAAGAGGAGGCGTAGGGAAAGAGATGAGAGGATAGAGTGGGGGGAGGGGGTAAAAAATATGGAGAGTACAAGAGAGAGACAACCTAAGTGACTTTAGTATTATAGCTGATCATATAGTTATAATGGTTGCAAGACATATTGCAAGCTTTTGAGCCAAACTGCATCGAACTTATAGCTTGGCATACGATGTGTGGTCTAGCTATACGCCTCTAAACATTCTATTCACCCTTATGACTCAACTTATAGGTGAGTTTTGTAAAGATCTAAACAACCCATTAATCTAGAGTTATAATGCAACATATTTCCTTTCTTTTGAGGTGATATTCTAAATATATGTGATTAAATTTGGTAACCTTACAGAACAATATAGACATCAAAGCTAAAAATTTGTTTAAAAAAAATCTGGTATAGCATATGCTCTTATTAGATGTCCATCAAATGCTAGGAGACATTCCATAAATATCAATATCAAAGCTCAAAGTTTATAAAAATATAATATTATATAGGTTCTTACGACATGCCCATCAAATACCAAAAGGATATATTTAGTTATAATTTAATATAATTATAATATTTGTAAGAGAAAGGAAAGGAAACCCACCTATACTATAGTTTTCTAAGTTTAAATAATTAGAGATATATTACCCAAGTATCGTATCTAAAAACTTTTGGTTGTAAACAAAAGGTTGTCACTATTAAGGCAAGTTGCATGTAATTAAAAGTACTAGCATACAGCTAGTGCAAGCACACACTCCAAAGGTTGGAAAACAAATGAAGATAGGAGCAAAAATATGGGAGAGAAGATATGCCTCAAGTATTTACTTTTGCCTATAAAATCTTCAATGTTTGTCTCTCTTTCTCTCTTTTTTTCTATTTTTCTTTCTTTAATTTTGGTTGGATAAGATCTTACGGGGCTCCATAGTCCTATGTTAAGCCAAAACATGGGCAATATCTAATTATTCATATATTTTGATTATTAATTCCACCCTTCATTTGCTTTTTTGAGAGATGATTTTCTCCATCAATCATTTTATTAAGAAGCACCCTTATGTACTCTTTAGTATTTTAATAAAAAGGTATTTTTTATGGATAACGAAAAAATTTCATTATCTAACATGCCTATGTTGGATTTGTGGTCTCCCATAATATGCCTTAAAAAAGAGAAGAAAGACAAGGGTTCACTAGACTCTAGATCAAATTCTATGATAGAGTCTATTTAGGGAGTACAGCTTGACTCACCATTAGAGGTCTAACTATAGGATAGGGTAGTGCATGTGTTTGGACACTTGCAGCTAAAACATAAGTTATAGAAAGAGCTATAGGCTCCCTATAGTTGATGCTTTATTCTCTACAGCTTGTCTCTTACTCAAATGGACCACAATATGAGCTATAGAGTTTGCATTCAAGTCTCTTCCATGCTCGAGATCCCTCTAGACCCTTGACTCTTTTATGCTCCTCTCATTGAGCACCCTTCTCCATTACTACCCACTTTCTCTAAGCATGCACCCTCATCCCTTTTAGAGACCTCACTAGTGTTGAAGACCTCACCCATAATCTCTCTCTAAACCTTAAGGCCAATTTGCATTGGGTGTCCTCCACGACTAATGCAGGAGCCTCAAATGAAAAGGCTTTGAGACCAAAAAATGCTTCGAGGCTAGCCTAAGGAAAAGCTCAAATCTAAGTACTAATGGAACCTAGTCCGGCATAGTAAGATTCTTAGAGTTGGTTCACAATTCAATATGAATTTGATCAAGTTGTTTGGCCAAAAGCTTAGTAATAGAGGAGTCATTGGAAAGTTTAGAATGTCTAGTTCTAGCACATCAAATGTTATGCAATTTGAAGTTTTTAGAAAAATTTGTGACTATTTAAATATGAGTGTCACGCCCCAGACTCGATGATGAATCCAGGGGTGGCAATCCGCCTTGATGGGCTTGAGGCGTTACAATGAGCTACTAGAAGAGTCAACTTTCATCAAAATGCATTAATGCTTCATCTGCGACTTACTTAAAAATGCACCAACTCATTTACAATAACTCTTGCATTTACTTTTTGACATTTTCTATTTTTGAGGGTATGTTCGAAGCCTAAATATAGACCTTCTATTTATTTAATTTTCAACTTTTGAATATTAATTTTAAATGAATCAGAGCCTTTGGCTTGTTTGCCAATTTTGTATCTCTTTGGTGACATTCCATTGAACGGTAAACTATCCTTTAACTCTATATTTCTAGAGTGGTTTTCTTAAAGTAGCATGTTTTAATTTGGTATCTCTGGGAAAACTCTTTAGAGTGGTGAATTTCTTTGCTCTGTATTTCAAAGGCAATTTCTTGAATAGTGAATTGACATATTCTTAAGTGTGCACTTGTGCCTTCTTTAGTACTCCATTCCATATAATATCAATAGGTCCATTCTTTAGATCAATCATAACCTAATGTTCTTTATTGTCCGACCCTGATATCAGTCATGATATGCTACCCTTTGCCTCCCTACCCCAACTACTTGATTAACTGCAACCGGCTACTCTCTAGCATCCCCGTCTTGTTGCCTGCCTTTTGCCTTGACCTCCGTCTTCCACTATTGCCTTTCCCTCCTCCTCCAACCCTTATCCCCTAACACCAACAGATGAAGTCCTTGCAAGTATACTACTACAACAAAACTGCATTGAAATTTAAGCTCTAATGCAGCTCCACGAACAAAACTTTAATCAACATGTTGATGGAGATCCTTGATGATGGATCTTAAGAGCAATTACTAGTCTCTAATAATTTAAAATAAATAATATATTAATAGTTTTACAAATAATATAGTTTTTAATACCATAATCTTTGATAAATATTCTTCTATTTCTAATATTTCTCATGTATGATATGCATCGAAATCATAGCACATCTCATGCAGATGACATCAGGGCAAGTTGGTGCCAGATGGTAAATCTAAGATTGTACAATGCTATGGCTCTTACCTTTAGGTGTTGCAATTTCCTTTGAAATCATAGATATTCATCTGCCTCTGCTTCATTTAGAGGGATATGGAAGTCAAAAAATAGGTATGGATACGAGTATAGGGACACATGACAATGCCCATCCTGGGTATGAGGTGACTATGGATGTTAAAATATCCCCGTTTTGCTTAATGAAAAACTTTTTATAGTTAATATTAGTTACCCATATTCTTATTGTGTTACTGGACATCTTGTATTTGTTACTATGCAATTTGGCTGTGGAGATTGTTCACAAAACATTTGTTTTCTTTTTAACATTTTTTTATTGATATTGTAGAAACATAAAATATATTTAAGGCCCCGTTTAGAAGATTTATTAGTTGTAAAGCTTTCAAAAGCAGAGCTTTCAGCAGTAAAATTTTTGAAAATAGAGTTTTTAAAAAAAGCTATTTGCTATTTGATAACCATATTTTTAATGTATTATATAATTGTAATATATATTTGATAATCAAACTAAAAAAATATTTTTAGAATAAAATTGCATTATACTTTCAATTATCTAACCTATTAAATTTATTATTATAAATTATTCTAATAATATTCTAATATAATAATGATTATAATGTAAAATTATTATAATATATTATTTTACTATTATTTAATAATTATATTATAATATAGTATTAAAATTATGAACATTATTATCTGATAATATAATATCACATTATTGTGGCATATAATTGTAGTAATATTACAAAATTATAGCATTACATAGTATAATAATATTATATTTATATACTATATTATAGTATTTTATAATATTATTATAATAATATTTAAATACAATATATTGTATTATATTATTATAGTTATATTATATTATTATATTAAATATTATTATTCTCATATATTGAATCTGTAAACTTTAAGTTTGAAAATAGTTCTTTGAAATTTAGTAAGCAAAGTAAAACTTTTAACGGCTTTTGGTGAAGTTAGAAGAACTTTTAAAAAATTTGCCAAACACATAAAATCACCAAAAGTGCTTTTAAGCCTCGAAAAGCTAAACCAAATGGGATCTAAGAACTATTTAGATTTTTTGTTATAATTATGTTAATAAAGATTAAAATTTAATTCTAGGTTGTCAATGTTAAAATTATATAATTTTTATATTTTTAAACTTTAAATTTTGTTAGAACTAATAATTAGAAATTAATTAAACTTATTTAATTTAAGAAAAATATTTGAAAAGAACAAATGGTGGGTATGAAGTGGATATGTAATGGGTATGGATAATGAGGTAAATATGGATATTATAATCTAGATATGAATATGGATATAAGATTTTATATTCATTAGGGATGAGTATAATTTTGATTTAGTCAAAAACTAAATCGAACCGATGTAATTTGGTCATTCGGTTCGGTTTGGGTTTTTTTTAAAAAAAATCAGTTATTAAGTTTGGTTCAATTATTTTCAGGATTAAAACTGAAAAAATCAAACTTAACTGATCTCTTACATACCTTTATATACTTTTTTGAATCCTAGGGTTGGCTTCTCATTTATTGTCTAACTCTTTCTCTCCTCTCTAGCCAATGGTTGCCCTTCAAATTTCTATAAAACTCTTTAAACTTGGATCACTTCATTTTTGTCGTTGTTTGACTTTGACCTCTTCAATTCAAAGGTCAGCCCTCACCATCGTTGTAGGCCTTTATTCCTCCATCAATATGCCTTCTCTCTTTTTCTCTCTCTCTCCCTCCCTCCCCTCAGATAGCCCATCCACTCCATGCCAAGCTTGATGGGTCCCTTTCTTTTCATCTAATATGCTCAAAATCCTAAACTTTTGAGTTTTTTCCATGCAATCTTTCTCATCGTTGCAACAGAGTACAAGTTTTTGGTGGCCAAATTGGCTATGATTTTGAATCAATTAGAGTGGGCTATAGGCTTAACATGGGTCTGTGAATTCTTTCTATTTTAATTGTCGTAAGTCCGCAAGCATATCCCCCGCAACATTTGTTAGGTTCTATGGTTTGAGAACCCAATCCGTTCTCGATCCAAATAATTTAAAAGGTTTTAGGCCTCTTTTTTTTCATCCCTAGTTTCCAGACTAAATAATGTTGAATATTGGGTATCATTTATAAATACATGCACTTTTGTACTAAAATTTTAGTTTGCCTTCCTTCGTTTCAACTTGTCCTAATTGATAACTAAAATTCCATATGTAACTTCTATTTTTCCTGTCAGTTCTCATTAATTATGGTAGGTAAAATATTGTGAGCATATCCCAGTTGGTAAAAGGTCTTTCGTTACAACAGATTAATTAATTTGTTAGTACTTCTGTTGAGCATAAGGTGGTAGGTTAAGAAGGAGGATAGAATTTCTTCCTTAATATTGTAGGCTTGTTTGTTGTTATTTGATTCTTTATCCAAGTTGTAATTCAAGTAAAAAGATTTTAAATTAATATATATATATATATATATATATATATATATATATAACCAAATTTTAGCTTGAATATATTCAAATATAACCAAATTTACCTCAATATATGTGTGTAATTTTGACTTGACTACATTCGAATATAACTAAATTTACCTCTACATTTGAATATATATATATATATATATATCAATTCAGTTGCAAAACTAAATTTTTACATATTGTTTACACATGTAATATACCATGGTTCTTTATTTTTGGGCATAAGTTTTCCTTAAGTCAACTTTGTTTGCACTCCTAACTTGTTAATAATTCCTATTGTGAATCATATTCATCTACATCTTGTAGCACGTTGTCCCTTATAACAACATCAACAATATTATTATACAATATTAATGCAATCTTTCATCGTAGTTTCAATTGATTTTTCTTTTTTAACATTTTAATTCTTATTCTAACATGCCTATCATGATACTTAGATGTCACAAGGAGACACACCTAATAGTACAACTGAGGATGCGAGTTCAAAACCCCAACCTTCAAGTCAAACCGCTATGGATGCAGCCTCTAAACAAAAGAGAAAAGGAATGAGTCAAAGGTCAGAGATATGGGTTTATTTCAACATAAGAGAAAAGGGGAAGGCAACTACTGTGATAAGGTTATTTGTTGTGATTCAAAAAGAAATGGCACTAGCATACTAAAGAATCATATGGGTGCATGCAAGAAGCATCCCTACACCATAGACATAACATCAATCACAATCAAGTTCGCAACCTTTAAATAACCGAGAAGGACAAAATGAAAGGGTAGGGACTTTAAGTAATTGGAAATATGATCCCCATACTATAAGAAAGGGTCTAGCTTGTATGGCTATTGTAGATGAGCTTCCTTTCAAGTTTGTGGAACATCATGAGTTAAGGCATTTTATGTCAGCTGCATGTCCGAGATTTCGTATTCCATTGCGATGGATAGTTTCACAGGATTGTTACCAACTATACTTGTACGAGAGGTTGAAGTTAAGAAATCTTTTAAAGAACTTATCTTAAAGGGGATCTATTTTACCACGGATGCATGGACTTCTTTGTAAGAAAAAAATCAATTTCATGTTTCTCACGGCCTACTTCATTAACAATGATTGGAAATTGAATAAAAGAATATTAAACTTTTGCTCAATTTCTAATCATAGAGATGAGGCCATTGGCAAGGCTATTGAGAAATGTTTACTTGAATGGGGCATTGAAAAAGTGTTTACAATTACGGTTGATAATGCTAGTAGCAATGATGTTGCCATTACATATTTGAAAAAAACTGAATAAGTGGGGTCTAACATTTTGAGGCAAATTCCTTCACATTAGATATATTGCATACATAATTAATTTAATGGTTGTTGATGGCTTGAAAGAAATAAATGAATTAGTTACTCATATTTGAGGGCCAGTGAGATATGTGAGGCAATCTCCATCAAGGTTGCAAAAATTTAAAGTGTATTAAAAGCGAAAAAATTCCAAGCAAAAGGTTGTTGTGCCTATATGTTAGTACTAGGTGGAATTCTACCTATTTGATGTTAGATACATCACAAAAGCTTCAACATGCCTTTGAGAGGTATGAAGAGCAAGATCCGAATTGATCTTAAGATGGAGGATGCATATGGGCTAAGGATTAAGGGTGTACTTACGGATATGTTGGGCTAATGTTAAAACAATGGTGAGTTTTCCATAGTAATTTTATGAGCTTATATTGCATGTTGCCTAATGGTAAGGGTGTGGAGTTGGGCAAAAATGTCAAGGAGGCCACATATAAGTTATTTAATGAATACAAGAAATTAAATTCACCTTAAAGCATGGAAAGAAATGAAAAAATACAAAATTCAAATGAAATAGAGGTTGACCAACCAATCCAAAAGATGATAATGAAGATGAAATATCGATTTAAGAAGTTTAAATTTGAGTCTGGATATAGAGACTCTAAATCAGTGGATAAGTATTTGAGTGAAGATATTGAAGAAGATAATAGGGATTTTAGTATTTTAGGATAGTAGATACTTAATAGTCCTAGATTTTCTATTCTCTTCCCAATAGCTTATGATCTATTAGTAGTTTTCATATCTCTACGGTTACTTCAGAGTCCGTATTTAATACTAGAGAATAAGTTTTTAAGCTTTTTGACTCTTAAAATTGTAGAAATTCCTATATGTGCTCTAACATTAGCTTCAAATATCATCATAGTTAGTAAATATAAAGAAATATTCAACAGATCATAAGAAATTTTAAAAAAATAATATTTATATGCAGTATTTTTTTTTTTAATAAGTTCTTTATTTATCTTAATTATTCTTCTCTAACTTTTAGATTTATCACAGTTTCAATTGAATCCAGCAATCATTGACATATAAAGATGCCAGGAGCCGTATTTAAGGTCAGTATTCTTATAAATAATTATTTTTTTAATAAATATTATTTAATGTTATTTACGCCCACATGTATTTATTGATCCCCTGTCGAGAGATACGAAACGTCCGGCGTTCCAACAACCAAGTTCATCGCGCGCAACACCAGAAGTGGGTCCCCCTCTGCCATGCACCCGAAAACCACCCGCATTCCAATAAAACCCCCGTTGACCCCTCCCCTCTCCCTTGCCGCCTGGTTCACACGCCCATCACATCACTCGCCATTAAGTAATCCCAATCTTAGGGATCTAATCTGACTCCAGATCCCATCCCAAATCCTGGCCTTAGCCTCAAGGCTCCTCCACTGAAACAAGCCTATAGAGAGCCCCATCAGACCACCAACATGGTTCCGTGCTATGCGTCTTATTTTTGATTGGCCAAATACGGGGAAGGACCGGCCTTTCTCTGCGTGAAATGCGGCAATGGACTTTGTTTGTGGGGGAAAGAATTGGGAAGAGAAACGCGATTGCTTTTCCCTTGGAATACGCGGAGGGTGCACGGGGGTTCAGTAGATGTCCCCCATCAAAGGCCGGGCGTGACAGTTCTCACGTGAACCGGGTTCAGTGTTCGTATGCGGGGGAGTACACCTGGGAGAGCACGCAAGGCCCACTCGGGGGTGCGTTGGAGCGCGTGTGGGGGGGATTGGATCTCGGCCGCCAGTGGCCACGCCATCTTCCGAGCCGCGGTCCCACGCGGCTCGAGTGCCGCAATGATTCATTGACAGGGACGTGGCCATCGCCCGGCCTCGTCCTCTCCCGGTCGCGTGAACTCAACTTAACGGCTTCCGAGGGCCCCCGCGGTTGCGTTACGGCTTACGAGAGGAAGAAAATGGCATTTACGGCTTTTTATTGTTTTTGGGAAGGGAGGGTGCCATGAAGGGTATTTTTTAATACCTTTTTATTTATCTTCTCCAAAAAAAAAAAAAAAAAAAAAACCCAAAATATTGTCACAGGATGCGTTAGTCGGTATGGCTTATAGCGTGTTAAATAAATTCAGATTTTATCATCAATTTTTTTTTTAAAAATAATGAGACAATAGAGATGAAATGATAATTGTATTTGATTTTGTTGTTTATAAAATATTTTATAGTCAATATTAAAGCTCGATGCGATTTTTGTTGTTATTTTCATCATATATTGACTACAGCAAAAACATATTTGGGTGCTCTCATCAAACAAAAAAAAAGAGAGAGAGAATAAAAATATTCTAACACCTCAAGTGATAACTTTAGATAACCAAAAAAATAAATGTATGTTACCCTTCTGAAATTTCTAAGTGTAGGTTTTTTTTTTTTTTTTTTTTTTTTTTGTTTTGTTTGCAAGGGGGGCTTTTGTTAGATGTAGCTTTTATAAGCAGCATTACGAACCTATTTGATTTGATATTATAAACAAAAAAAAGAGAGAGAATAAAAATATTCTAACAACTCAAGTGATAACTTTAGATAACCAAAAAAAAAAAAGTATATTAGCCTTCTGAAATTTCTAAGTGTAGGTTTTTTTTTTTTTTTTTTTTTTTGTTTTGTTTTGTTTGCAAGGGGGGCTTTTGTTAGATGTAGCTTTTATAAGCAGCATTACGAACCTATTTGATTCGATATTATAGACGAAATCGAAGTTGGAATCAAATTTTATTAAAATTAAAATTAAAGTTGCTCATTCTCTCTACTCATTTGGTTCATATGAGAATTAAAATTGAAATCGAAATTAGAATCAAAAGTTTGGATAGTTTATATTTTAAATAGATATATTAAAAATATAATAAAAATTAAAAATTATGAAATCAAATTAACCATGAAAATAACAAATAGATCCTATTACAATTCACCAAAATATAGGAAGTAGTCGAAAATATCTACATAAGAATTGACTTATTTTTGTCCATAGTGTGCTTAAGAAGTTTTTTTTTTTAAGAAAAAGAGTATCAAATGGAAAGAGAGATGGGGGTGTCAGTGAGAAGAGGGTGTCAATGAGAAAAGAGTGAGAGAAAGAAGGAGGGTTTGGTTTACAATTAGTTGAAATGGTTTTGTAATCTTGAGTGAAGATATGGATTTCAAATTTTCTTCAATGCATCACTTAGATTTCAGATAAAATCAAAATCAAATTCTATTTCTATCCAAATAAATATTTAAAATTAAAATAAGTAATTCTGGTTCTAATTCTAAAAGCTCGCTAACCAAACGAATGTACTTTTGGATATAATCATAACTGGCCATTCATTACAACTAATTATTATAACTAATCATTTCAATCAGCCATCATATTTGGTCATTTCAATTTGTCATTGTAGATAGTCATTTCAGTTGTGCATTGTGAACTAAATATTTCAGGCTCCATGCTCTTATATTCTCTATAACTAGTAGCCTATAATTAAAATTTTCGGTAGCTAATATAAATTTGAATCACTAGCTAAGATTCAATCATGAAGATGATGGAATTATGCAAATCATTATTCCTAATTTAGATGAAATCTCAATAAAAAAAATGACATGTCACACCTCAATTCTATTTAAAGTTGCATATATTAAGAAAATACTTGAAAGCCTTGAGGATCGTCATAAAAGATAGATTTGTATGGCAACTCACATTTTTAAGTATTTGTGCATTATTTAAGAAATAGACAGCTTCTTTGGAACACTAAACATTTGAACGATTGAGAGAGCAAGTAGCAATATTTATATGCACCTTACATCCAGGAAATGCTTAAATCATAAATCACTAAGTTTTGGATGCTATCATGCAATTTATCAAAGTTTACATATATGTCCATTGGCCATTATCTTACCTTGCAAATTAAAAATAACCATAATTTTTTTCCTTTTTGTACTTTTCTATGTTTGTATGCATGGTAATCATTAAAAAATATGAATTATATGCCTTTCAATGTAGTATCTTGACTTGCATCCAAGGTTTCCTTCAAAGGTTCGCCCTGCAAAGAAACTTTAAAAAATCAAACCAATTATGTTTCAACATAATCATTATGTGCCTTGATTCACCAAATTGATTGAGGCATCAATAGGAACCTATCTAACACATGATGCATGCATCCATCTATATAATAAATGCAACCATTACTGATAAGAAAGTACAAAATCAAACACACTCAATAATCATCATATAATCTAAAATTCTATGCAAGCTTTCTGCACAAACAACACTACACAAATTATTAAAAGATCAAATTTGTGAAGCCTCACCAAGTTTAATTCAACAAATTCAAAACTAGGTGCCAATGGAAACTACCACAATCTCTACATAACACCAGCCAAATATGCCTCTAAATACAATCCATTCAACAAAATGATGCATATGTAGTAATGAAATTAAGAAAAACATCATAAGCTTGAATGTAATAAAGTTGGCTATTATCCATCCCTATAGGATAATCTACCAAACAATTACCTCAAAACAACAATCACCATTATCATTTTAATATAATAACCAAGCCTTGATTGGAATGACCATTAGAAGTGGCTTAACCTTATGATATAGATGAACCAACTCTTATAAATGAATCATCAAATATATGATATACACATGAATTGGCTAGCCCTAGAAAATCATTAAACTCCATCAAACAAACCAAGCTAGCCAATAAAAACAACTAAGAAATGATTTGACCTCCACACAATATGAGAAGTATGAAAGAAGTGCCTCAAAATAACACTAAAAAGATATGCAATCTAGAAGTACAAAACTTGGCATGCAAAATAATAATAATAATGATGATAATCAACCTCTTTCATTTTTGACTCATCCTTACAAAGTGGCTTAGATATTTCAACTCTAGCGGAGGATGGCTAGATATAAGAAAATAACCCGTGAGTGGAGAGATGAGAATTGCTAACAATAGAGCATGGGATGGTCTAGGATGGGTTGAGGCAGCTTAGAGAGAGACATAAAGAAAAAAAAGAGAGGAGAGAGAGAGAGAGAGAGAAAAGCAATCTTACTATTAGTGGCAGAATTATCATTGTTGTACCTGATGGTGATTACTGGTGTGCTTTGCATCACTAGTAGAACCAACATAGGGTTTCAATGTGGTCAAAAAGGAAAAAAAAAAAAAAAAAAGGTCATGAGAGAATGATGAATTATTATAAAAACAAAATATGAGTAAGATATTATCATATATGTGATTAGAGAATTTTTGAATCTTTATGATTTGATAAATATATTTTTATTTTTATTATTATTAAGGTAAATGTTTAAACTAACTTATTCCTATGTATAATGGCCTAAAACCTCATCTAATTGAAAATGTTATCTAAGAAAGTACTATTTAGGTTTCTCGACCCAATATAAGTATTTAGGATCTATCCGATTGATGCATAATTAATATAGAACTAAATAAATGCTCATATAGACTCACGCATATTTTTTTCATTTAAGCTATGGTACCCTCGCCATGTTAAGTCTCAAATATAAATACAATCAAATCTAATATAAATACTATGAGCTCCATATATGGGACATCGTCTAGCTCTACTCTAATACTACTTATAATGATTAGAGATCTCACTTGAAAAAACTAGCAAAGAATATATCATTTGAGTTTCTTATCCTTATTTAAGTGACTAAAATATACTTGGAGCATGGGCTCTCACATTATGTGCTGTGTTTCAAATTGGAGTGGCTATACAAATTTGGCAGCCTTGCATGGGATTTTGGCTGATTTCTAATAGAATTAAGTTAATTGATGTTAAACACTTGAGATGCACATGGGAGGAAATATGCATCATTGTAATGCAATCATATGATTTTTTCTTATATCTATATTTCATAAATTTAGTCTTACATTTTAATTGTTGCATTCCTCAGTTTCTTTCTCATATCGTAAGTATGGCGAGGGTGGTGCTTTGAAATGAAAATAGTAGATGCTGCATGAAAACCAGCACTAGGATGATAATTTTATATGAAATCTTGCTAACAAAGACTTTTTACAAATGCAAGTTACTGGTGCTAAATATTTATGATGCAGCTGTCATGAAACATAGTATTTTCATTCCATTAGATATTATTTTTTTCTACCTATATAACTTGGTTAATATGTTCCTATGCTGGGTTTGTGCGCTACTGCTGTTTTTCCATCGCAAGAATAGAGATCCTAATCAGACAGGTTAATTTGGGCCAGTGTTAAGTCTTAACGCATGCAAATCCTATTCCAAAACTATTCAATCTTGACCTAGTCCAACATGATTTAGAACCTAACGAGCACCTCTTCTATGACTGTTTAGCCTGTGAATAAACTAGATTTAGATTTATTTAGTTCAGATTGGCTTTTGAGCAGATCTGATTGGGTTAAATTAGAATACATTGGCTTACCAATGGTTGCATTAAGATTCATTAAACATTGATTAAATTTGGATGAATTTAGATTCAAAGAAAGCATGACAAAATTGAGTTTGGGTTTAGGATGCCTGGTTTCAACTCTTGAGAGAGCAATCCGTATCCAATCCGATTTAAAGCTACAAATCAGGTCACGTTAAGGCCCATCTTGTACCTTTGGAACCGTTTAGTTAATCATTAGTAATAGAATCACTAGTGATCCAACGTGATCTCATTTGGTATGCGATATTTTAATAATCAAATATCACTAATGATTAAAATCATTGCATTTGGTATACTATGAAAATGAATGGTTACCATGCATACAATACTAATAATACCCTTGAAAACTTATTTACATAATATATTTTATATATTATATAATAATATTATTATATTATATAATATATTATGTATAAATTATATATACTATAATATAAGATTAATAATATTATTAATAATACTATACTATATTTAATAGAATATATTATAATATTATACTATAATAAAAAAATATTATAATAATATATAGTACACATTTATTATATATTATAATGATATAATAATAGTTACATTTTAATATAATAATATTAATATATTTTTATTAATAATATTATAATATATAATACATTAATATCATTTAAATGACAATATAATTACTAGTAATATAACAAATAACAAATATTGTTAATATATGTAATAAAATCGATATAATATTAATGATAATACATTATATAATATTATAAAAAATATTTATATATTATAATAAATGTATTATTTTATATTATTATAATATAGGAGGAGAGATTAATAAATATATTAACAAAGTTGTCCTTTTTTTTTTTTATGAAGATCACTTTTACCATGTTGATCCAATACTTTCATCTCCCTTGTGGGATTAGGATCACTTCTAGACAGGAATCCTAATCACATGGTGAAAGCACATCACTATTTAAATAGAGATCCCAAACAGTCCTAAGATCATCAATGAGATTTACAATATCATCTCATACCAAACAATCCTTTAAAGTAAAAGACATATACTTGATGAGATGAGAATTATTATAGCAATATAAATACTGGGCACAATCATGCCTACCAGTGGCAAATGCAAGCAAATTTCTTAATGAGCCGTGAACTACCGAGCTATTCCTAAATTTAGCTCATTTCTTTTTGTGTTAGGGGCAAAATCTTTGGCAACCTTAAAAGGAATATTTATCAGATTATAACCCGCATCAATATATCTTATGGAATGATATGATATTTATATAATATTAAATTTTAATTTGGTACGAATTATACAATGATTTAAATCAATTTATTTGTACTCCTAGTATTGATTGGCATCATTTGTTATTGAATGGTTAAAAAGGGTAAAAATGAATTGACACTTACTTCGATATGCGTTAACCCAATTTGCATCGTGTCAAATCAATAACATATCGATGAGATTCTTGATAATACTTTTGCTAATTGTCCATGTGTAACAATTCTTTATCGCCACATTCATGTTACCGAGGTGAAACTATTCTTTAATCTAATATCAGGTTAGGTGCCATTAGGCCGTAGCATTACAAGTATATTATGACAATATCAGGGATACCATCATGCGCTTGCGCGAGAAGAGTTCATGTTAAAAATTATCACGTAAAACGGCTCCTCCGTGCCTTCCAACGGTTATTACGGCTGTCGTTTTCCCGAAAGTACCAGGGGCGTTTAAATAAATACTCGCAATGCCCTCCCAAGCCAACCACCGTCACAAAGTCCGAACGGCGGAAATTATATAAAACGTAGAATAAAGTAAAATAAAACAAGTTAAAAGAAAATGACCGGGGTCTTTTCTCCGTACGAATCTGACAGCGACCATTTAAAAAGGGCTCAGAGCGGAGCACATGCGTCCGGTCACGTCTTGCGGACAACAAACGGCCACGATAGATTCACACGTTACTCCAATGGTCGAGATCGCAGCAGACTGTATCTGCTATATCCCCGCTTTCCGTCCCTTATCTATTTCGGGTAAAATACTTTAAGAATTTTCATTTTATAAAAAAATATTTATTATTAAACTATCAATAAAGCTGGAGCTTTTGGCTGACGGCGAGAGTTCCTTGCCCCGAGATGGCGATTGAAATAAAAGAGGAAGCCAAAAAGAAATGCGAAATAAGAAAAAGGGCAGCTTTTGGTTAAAGAGCTCGTAGTTTCATACCTCCTCTCTCCCCCCCCCCCCCCCCCTTTTGCTCTGTTCTCTTCCTTGTTGAAGCGTGGAAGAGGCCTCCCATGGCGATCTCGTGGAACGAGAGCTTCTCGGAGCTCGGATGACGCCGTCTTCCGCTCGGGAATGCGCGCTTGCGGAGGATTTGGGTGGCTCTGGAGGTTCGTGACAGGTCGAATCGGCCAGCCAGAGAAGCGAACGGATTAGAGGGTTTCTAGTGACGGACCGAAGTGGATGAGTGGCGATGCTTCTTTTCTTGTTTGTTTAGCTTCGGACATGAAGAAATTTATGGATACTTGGTAGTTTAGTGGATTCTTGAAACCCTAGTTTAGTTGCTGCTGTGGTCTCGCAGGCTACGAGTTTAGTGGTTTCTGGAGCGGATACTTTACTTCTGGTGATGGAATTTAGAGCGAAGTTTATGTGAGGAAGTTCTGTTTCTTGTGCAGAGATGAAACTTTCGACTGTAGGTCTTGGCCAGCAGGAACAAGAAGGTATTCTCTTGTATTTTCTTTGTCCAAGTTTTCATCTTATCAGTTTTGTGAGAGAAGTAACCGTTGCTGTGAATCTTGCATTAGGGGAAGAGAAGAGATGCTTGAATTCAGAGCTCTGGCATGCGTGCGCCGGGCCGCTTGTGTGCTTGCCAACAATCGGTACGCGTGTTGTCTACTTTCCACAGGGTCACAGCGAGCAGGTGAAAGATTAAAACCTGTTGAAAAATTTCTGAGGTTGGGGGTGGTTGGTGGTTTTCTAATTATGTATGGCTTTAACTTGAGGTTGCTGCATCGACGAATAAAGATGTTGAAGGTCATATCCCCAATTATCCCAGCTTGCCTCCCCAGCTGATTTGCCAGCTTCACAATGTTACAATGCACGTGAGTTCTTGTGCTAATTTTTCCATCTATATTGTCCTCTTATGATAAATCTTATATTATGAATTGGTGAATGGTTTTGGCATTGCAGGCAGATGTGGAAACGGATGAAGTCTATGCTCAGATGACTTTGCAACCATTGAGCCTGGTATATCTAATCAGAGGTGATCCTTCTCTTTATTGGTTGTATATATTGCAGAGACTTGACAACAATTGCTATTCTTGAGCAGCAAGAGCAGAACGAAACTTACCTTCCAATTGATATGGGTATTGTAAGCAAGCAACCAACAAATTATTTCTGCAAGACTTTAACTGCAAGTGACACGAGTACTCATGGAGGGTTTTCGGTACCTCGTCGTGCAGCTGAGAAAGTGTTCCCTCCTCTGGTACTTAAATTTTGAGCAGTTCTATCATTTTCTTGGAGTAAATTGTTGGCAGCATCATGAAAATAGAGTTCTGAGTGTAAAAGTGTACGGTTGATTTCAGGATTTCTCTCAGCAGCCACCTGCACAGGAGCTTATTGCTCGGGACCTTCATGATGTTGAGTGGAAGTTCAGGCACATTTTCCGAGGTAGGCAAAGAGCGTTCACATTTTCTTCTTCCCACTTATTTTTGTACATGTTCTGCGCGTAAGAGGAAGGGAAATCATGCCCTAATTACATTTCATACATTTTATATATCGATAATTATGTGTCTAGCAGTTATTCAGGTGCTCCCCAAGCTAGATATTGATAAATGAGAAGCTTTCAACTGCAGCCTTAGCCTTAACCAACTAGTACCCTGTGTATATGGAATTAGCTTTATGGATTAACTTAGGATTCATATTTTTGAGACCGCTGTGTCAACTCCTACCATAGATCCTTGGTTTAAGCTCATGACATTGCAAAGCCTGCCTGAGTTTTAGTTATAGCTGAGAAAATAAATGTAGATTGCAAGGCTAAAAACCATGAACTCCTTTTATGCTATTTCAAGAATCTAGACTGGACATACGGATGGTCCAGAACATGACTAATGATAATAAAATAGCAAGATCTTAACCTACAAATTCATCATCACCTGAAAACATTCAGCATTATATTTATATTTAAAATTGTCAAATTCTTTAGTACCATTTAAAAGAGGCATCCAAAACTGCTAGGTTCTGAAGTTTTAAAAACCATTATTACATAAGAAATCTTGATCCCAACCATTAAGAGGAATCCAAACTTAACATTGTTTCGGTAAACAACTGGTATTGCTGGGACTGCAAGAAACACTAGCATGAAAAAGTAATCTTCTGTCTATGATGATTTGGTAAAACTAAAACAACGGACTAAGACTCCCTCCAAATAGCTTTTCATTAAACTGATCATCCGTTCATCTCAACTGCCAGAAGCCCTACCTCTATTGTCAATTTGCAACAGTAAAAAACATGTGAGTTCAATCATCTCATAATTAACATTCATAACACCCTAGATAGGATCAAGCTAAAAGTGAGATTTAGACATAACATTTTTTTTCCAAGTAAATCATTATAGCTAATTGACAAAGAAAGTACCAGCATCTACTCATCGTTTAGGAAGAAAACTTCATCTCAAAGTGTTCTTACAAACCTATGAATCAAATATACTAATGAAGATAGAATATGATTAGGACATATATAGACTAATTTGAAACGGAGTCCTTGTTGGTTGGCACACATCCCATGAACACACAATTTCCCTCACTAGGGGCACAAGTATAAACGTACTCCTCACCAACTAAGGCACATAGAGCGTTGATATTAAAGTCCAGCAATATTGTACCTGCTGGTCAAGACAGCAGTCATATATATTTCTGACCTCAAAACACTGGAAACATGTACCTGTATCACGTGAAATCACATATGAATCATCATAATTTTAAGATATATGAAAGAGTTCCAAAATTTAAATATTTGTGCAATACAAGCATGAAATCTGATTGTGACATTTCAAGTCTACAAGCAGAATAATTCATTCAAAGGAAATGCTCAAAACTAAGACAAGAGTAACTTGGCAGCAAGACACTATCGTAACACCATGATTCATGTAAAAAAAAAAACTGATTTAAGCATATGAAACAATATTATGAATTAACAATTATATAACAAATTAAAGCGCAAAGGAAAGGGTGGTATGTTATGAATGTTGACCTGCAAAATTCATTATAAAATCTCAGCCATGAATAGCCTCTGGAGATGCTCAAATAGCTCTCAACTTAACAATAGAAGAAAATCATCAAAACCATGTTTAATAGATAGCATGCAAATTTGTCAATTTCACCTAATTTAGACTAACCAGTCTTGCCAATTTCCTAACATAGGCCCTTATCATTCTAGTCCCTGAAGTTAGCTTTTCAAAATCCAAAATCTTCTCTATCAGCCCCTTACAGTCCCCAATTCTCTCGGTATTCAATGCACACACTAAATATGGCTAATATTACTAGAACTCCAAGAGCTCCAGATTTACCAATCTTAGGCAATAGAGTGTGAACGTTAAAAAATAATTGACGTAGGATCAACATTTAGCCATAATTAAACCTAAAACTACTCTAGAAATACATCTTTAAACTCTAAAAATTTGGGTCCAAAACTCTGAATAGGACCTAGGTTAAACAAAAATAATTTAACCCTCCAAAAAGATACGATCTTGCAGAACTACTATTCTAAAACAAACCCAACTGTTAGAAAGGGAGCTAATTTTTGATACTTTCCAGATCAAAGACTTATATGTTGACCTAATACACAACAAAAATCATGATCCAAGAAAATGCATTCAATGCCTGAAACAGAAACTGAACCCAATTCGTACTTTGAGAGCTTCAGTGGATGAACCCTTAAACTTTCACCAACAAATTCTAAATAGATACGTACCTTCACTGGTTAAGCCTTCTGATGGATTTCCATGTTTGAAGATTTTAGATTTTTTGGTGGAGATGACATTAATCAGTTGTTTTCCTGCAAAACTTGCATATCCATCTTTCCTTCTTTTTGTATTCTGTGAATGACTGCTCACTCCTCTTTCCTTTTCTGAAAGGCTGCAATGGGTTATTAACCATATAGGTTTTTTCTTCAGCCAAAAATTCGAATATGGGCTCCAAGTTTCCATTGGGTTTAGTACTAACCAAGGTTCACTGTACCGGAAACTAGTATCATTTTAGTATTGGACCAACATGGTTTGGTATGGAGTGTACCATATCGAGCCAGTGGCGTATTGTTCAAGTGCATTAGGAGGCCCCAATCTATGAGCCGCCCTATACTGAGTCAAACTATATAGTTCAGTATGGTTTAGGATCAGTATGGGGTGGTTCGGTCCTGTACTAAACTGAACCACCTTGAACCATTTGGGTTGGTTGGTGGTTTCGAGATGGTTTGGTATGATTCGTCTCGAATTACTTAGTTCAGTATGGTTCAGCCATCCTTGGTACTGACTCACCAAAGCCCATCATATCAAGATTCCATTATTGGCCTAACTACAATTAATCATGTCTTGCTTGTTTTAAGGTCCAAACTAGGCAAATTTTACTCATTTTGAACCTCTCAAAATCTATTTTCAGATGAATATTTTTCAATTTAAAAATTCAAAGCAATTTGCAAGATATTTTCTGTTGGAGTTCAAATGGTTACTGTTGCTGCATGTTTTACCAACTCTTTGAATATTTAATTTAATGCCACTAATTTCTTAGTAAATCTAAGAAACACAACATAAAGTAACAATTGTCAATTTTTCTTATTGTATAAATGATGATGTGAGATTAATCTTATGGCTGTGCAGGGTTTATGGTGTTGTATCTTTTAATAACTGCAATTGTTGTAGAAAGCCAGTTTCCTGGAATTTCTTGTAGATACAGACTTGTTCCATTAATACCGTGAATGTAAGAGTATCATCAATAACCATTGCTCATCAAACTGCATTCATGGGCTTATCATTTTCTGGAGAACAAAAGGAAAAAAGGCAAAATATAATGACATATTGCTGTGAAACTATGTGGCTACCTAAGTTCAAACAGTTGTGGAAACTGTCTGAAACTAAGAAAAGTGTTATTTGGACAAAAGCAATTGTGTTTTTTATGTTGAGAAAATTTGATCGAACAACAGGAGAAAAATGAAAGGTTGAGCGGGCCAGAAAATTATGATTTTGTTCCATGGCTTCCCTAATATGTTTGACCATTTGTAGGCAGTTTTCTGTAAATCTCATCCTGGGATAGAATGGATGGCTCCTTATCATTGCAGATACAACTATTCATGCCCTTTTGTTCATAAGTGCAAAGAGAAACATAACAAACAAACCTTTGAGGAAACCAAAAAAATAACTCTGGAAAAACTCAGGTGTCAAAGAGACAATGTTCCACCTGAGCTCTTTTGGCCCTTGTAAACAGATGTGCTGCTATGTCCAACAGAAAGCTTCCTTTCAAAAGTTCCTGATCAAAAGCTGCATAGAACATTATTGACTGATTCATCCACTAATTAGTGTTTTTCTGTCCATTGTTTCTTTTTTTCTTTCCTTTTTTTTTTTTTCCAAATATCTGACTCTAAACCAAGTATTGAGAGTTGAAGCCAAAACTATAACATAAAAATGATAAATGGAATCCCCTATAGCTTTTCTTTATGATCTGGCAGTGGGGTGGATTGAGTTTTTTGGGATGGGTGGTATGTAGTTTTCAAAGGATTACCTTGGATGAATATCAAGAAACCATGTGGTGTCTGAAAGATATAAAAGAGATGTTTTCCTCTCAAAAAACCATCTTCTATGCATCTTTTCTTATCATTCATTTCTCAGCTTCTCTATATCATCTGGTATCAAATTGGTCAGGACTTCTGAGGGTACACATTAAGAGTAATTGAAACCTACATCAAGGAGTTGTGATATTGGTTGAAAAAAGGTTCCAAACTTCTAGATAATATTTAGTCATTCATTTCAAAGGTCAAATAAAATGTGTTATCAGAATTCAGAATGTTGAGTTGAAATTAGATGCAGATTTTTCACATTGTGCTGAAATAACATAGAGATAACATGCAATGTGCAGGCCAACATCATATGTTGGTACTTATTCTAGGAATAATTGATTAATATTTGATCACTCATTTCAAAGATTAACTAGACATGCTTCGCTTGTGGCATTGGTCTTGGAAGTATTATGTTACGATTTTCTTGACAGCTAAAGTCAAATTATTAGCTGCAGCATGATGAATAGTGAATCTGTGTTCTAAGAGAGAAACTATCCCTCGAGTTAGGTATCCTAAAACTAGCATTGAATGTTTAGTGGAACCCATCAGTTTATGAATCCTAAAATCAATTGCTTGCACCAATTTTGAAAGTGAAATGTGCTTCCCTATTATCTTTTCATTATTGTTTTGGTGATACTAGTTGGTGAAAAAAAATATGGCTATAATATCATGTTTGGAATTTGTGGAAACTCTGTATGCTTGTTTTAGGCTTAATGATTTTGAAGAATGTTTAGGAGTTTTCATTAAGTTAAAGTAGACCCTCATGTTAAGAGAATAGCTAACCCATTTAATGCAAAAGATTATTGAACAACTCATCTGTTTGGATCATTATTGTCAATTACAACATTATTAGGCATAAGGATGGGATTTTTTTCAAAGAATTCAGAATTCAAATGATAAGGCCTTAATCCCTAGTAACTAACTGAGAATTGTTTTGCATGGCTCTTAACTTACAATGTTGTGCTGATGAATTATCTAAGAAAGATCTACTAATGAAAGGATTGAAAATATCATGATGCTACTTAAAATGGGTTGAACAACTTATGACACCATAGGCAATGAGAGAACAGATGAAAGTTTATGTTAGGATTGTGATAAAACTAATACTTGCTTCACCATTGGTATGAAAAATGGGTATTGTACAATGGAGATTCTATCTATGATACTCCATGAATGAAGCATCATGATGGTTGTAAACCTCTTACTCAGCATGGTAGTGGGCATGCCTCTTGTATAAGACTCAGGAAGGGCTAACTCTAATAGGGGTAAGCATGTTCATATCTACTTGCCATGCTTTGGTTATATGAGTTTAAAACTATTCATAATAGTCATTTATGTGGAGGCTATCTTCGTAATATTTAGAGAACCAATTTGAATTTTTGCTTGAAAAGTCAAAAATGGAGGCTTCCTTCTTACTGAGGCAACTAAAGAAATAAGGAGGGAAAAAAATCTACATATGGCCTTCTTTGACTTGGTGGAATATTGCAATATGATACCCATAAAGGTAATTTGATGGACTTAAGCAAAAAAATCTACGTATATGGAGGGCGCATGATTTGACCATGCTGTAGTATAGGTAACAATGTGGGATCTTGCTGGAATGGAGGCTAGTCAGCTGGATCTTGCAGCAGGGTTTGGTGTTTTGATAATAATGAGTTGGAAAATACACCATCCCTTTGATGGTGCAGAGAGAATAGAGAAGAAAGGCTGTCAATTAATGTATTTAGGTTGGTTGGTTGATCTGCGGTTGAACCTGGAATTTGATACATGGAATTTTCTTTATTGCAAATACAATACCAGCACTTCCATTGATAGCGTAGCCCCTGGTTGAGTATGATGTGAATTATGGAACTTTACTGGCTATTCTGCTCATCTAACATTCTACTTTCATTTTAGGGATGTAAGTTCTAAGCTTCGATGATCAGTCCTTTAACTTCATGCATCTTTCTTTTCTTCATACACGAAATTAAATACCTAAATTTTTCATTATATTTTTTAACATCGTTCTCATTGCAGGCCAACCGAAAAGACATCTTCTTACTACAGGCTGGAGTGTATTTGTCAGTGCCAAAAGGCTTGTTGCTGGGGACTCTGTTCTATTTATATGGTTTGCTCTATTTATTTTTATCCTCTTCTTTCATGTTAAACTTGGTATTTGAGATGAACTCTCTCCCTCCCTCTCTGTCTCTCTCTCTGCGCATGCGCCTTGCATTAACATTCATTAATTTCTGTTACCCTTGTTAGGAATGAGAAAAACCAGCTTTTGTTGGGCATAAGGCGTGCTAACCGACCGCAAACTGTAATGCCATCATCAGTTTTATCAAGTGACAGCATGCATATAGGACTTCTTGCAGCAGCAGCCCATGCTGCTGCCACAAATAGCCGTTTTACCATTTTTTACAACCCAAGGTAGCATCCATACTACAGATATTCTGCATGTGCAGATGTTTCTTTTTTCTTTTTCTTTTTTTTTTTTCCTTCTTTTCTTTTGGGATTGACTGCAACTTTTCAGGGCAAGTCCGTCGGAATTTGTCATACCACTATCAAAATATGTAAAGGCTGTTTTTCACACTCGCGTATCAGTTGGGATGCGATTTCGTATGCTTTTTGAGACTGAGGAGTCAAGTGTACGTAGGTAAGAAATAGAAATATTTATCCAAATTTATTTGATTAGTTATTTATCTTGTTCGATTATACATGAAGTTATTATTTGCATAAAGAAAGTGTAACACTCCAAGCCCACCTGTTGGCCCAATTAATCTGTTAGCGGGCTAGGTCTACATGGCCTTAAAAACTTAAGTCCAAGTTAACTAGTAGCTGGTGAACTTGAGTTATAAACTTTTCAAACTTTTCTTTTCCATCCGATACGGAACTATTTTGGGGTATCACACTCCTCTTTATTGGGGCACGTCCTTGTTGTACACTACAATCTAGCTAGAATTTACCTCGAGTGGGGTCATTGGTGCTGCGGAGTTGGCTTCACACCATGGTGGGACTCTCTGTACCACAGCTTCAGGGATAGTCCTTTCCTCTTGTTTGCCAACTTTCGCATACTCAGGTTAACCTTAATACCGTTTGTAACATCCCAAGTTTGCTTATTGGCCCAATTAACTTGTTAGTGGGCTGAGTCCATGTGGTCGTAAAAACTCAAGTCCAAGTTAATTGGTAGCAAGTGAACCTGAATTATAGGCTCCTTAAATGTTTCTTTTCGATATGATATAGGACGATTTTGGGGTATGACAGAAAGTTTATATAAGCAATATGTTATAGCCCAAGATCTCAAATAATTCGAACCCTGAAATCAAAGAAAAGTAAAATTCAAAACTAATCATTCTCATTCAAAGCCAATCAAAATACCATAAATATTGAACACCCTTGACTAAACAAAGTATAGCTAAAGACATTATAACCCATGATATGTATACTAGAAATCGATTTACAGCCTTAAACATAACTTATTGTAAATTATATTTCACCTTCTAGGTACGAGCTAAGATTGTTGATGTCATTTTAATGATCATTAGATCTAGTTGTTCACTCCAAAATATTGAATCTAGTTCTTCAAAAAAGTCTGCCAGAGCTCTTATCAATCACTTTGAAAAAAATTGTGCGATAAATAAAGTGACCTACAAAGCTAAGTAATTGACTTCCACCATGATCAAAGAACTTAAGGGTCCAAAGGAAACACACGACTTCAAAAGAAAACATGTGATCTGAATATCACTAGAAAAGTCAAGCGAAAATTCACTGACATTGTTTTATGATGAAATCCCAAATCAAAGTTTTTCATAACAACAAAATGTTGTAACGTGTTCAAACTCAAGATTAGGAAAGAATCCAAATAAATTATAATTTATTTGGAAAAACTCTTATATTTCACATGGTTTTGTGTTTTAGTTTCACTTATACCTTGGGCCACATATGTCTTCGTTGCAGACAAGGATACATAAATCCTCGCTGGTGAACCAACAAATCAAATGGGGCCACACGAACCTTCTCTGTTAATTCAAATGAGGCCACATAAAATCCTCGAGATCCACATATACTGCTTGCCCAAGGCTCTATATTATCCTCATCTATAACTCAAATGGGGCTGAAATAGCACCCAGTGACCAGTAGTCCAAAGAAATGCCCATTAGTATTCAACTGAAATACAACATGGTGACTAGGGGTCCAAAGAAATGTCTTTCAATTATTCAAATAAGGTCACATATACTACCTATCTAGTGGTTTGATTAAATCCTCTTTGGTGTTTATAATGAGGTGGAGAAGAAATCTTTATTAGTATTTTTAATGAGGCTGATATACTCCCTGGCTAGGAGTCCAATTAAATCTAATGTTATTTTTCCAATTTCTAAATTTTATAAAATGCCCAAGAAAATACTCATAATATGATCCAATGAAAACAACTAATGTAGGAGTCAAAAACAGAATGGAATTCGAGCCATAGCATGTATATCATATTCCCAAATATCCATTTAAATTTCTATATAGATTGAGAATTTTCATATCAAAACCCAAAATTACCACTATACCAGATTCCAAAGAAAGGATAAGTCCAAAAATCATGTCAACAATCATATGTTTCGATTTCCAAAATAACTGCAAAACTGATGCTGATTAAAAAATCCAAAATATCAAAAGGAAGCATTTGCTGTTGAGGTTTTAAACCTTAAAAATTCATGAAAACTTCAAATTGGTACAAAATTCAGAAGCTACATATTAAATAAACCCTAATCTTTGAAGACTGAGTAGGGTTTTATAGGCTAAAAACATTATTTAAGTCTGAAATTAACTCATTCAAAAGAGGATCGAAGCTTCAAAGAAACTCGGGATATTTTGGATCCCAAAGAAGAAAACTTACTTAGGAAAATCATAGGCTTAGGAAATTAATTAGTTTTTTAGAATTCCAAAACCAATGCATAACGCTAAAACTGACAAAGAATTCAAAAATAGTAATCAAATGAAAGCTTAATCAAAGGATATGGAGGAAGTTACTTATCTAAAGAAGAAAATGATACGTAAGTCATATTCAAGCTTCGCTAAGCTTCTCTTGACCATCAGCATCAGCTTCTTCTCCTCCTCCTCCTTCTTCATTCTAAGGTCCCATGCACCCTTTCTTTCTCCTTCCTGGCCATCCCTCTTGGCCTTTCTATATGTGGGCTTCTAAAGGCAGTTTAGGATGTGGGGCCAACATTGTTTGGTTGGTTCTTAGTTAGGTCGGTTGTACTTAAGTAGGTAAGTTAGTTAAGTGATGTGCTAGGTCAGGTCAATCAGGAATACAGTTGATGTTGCAGTAACTTGAACTTTATGTAAGAGAGAAGAAAAACAAGAAGAAAAGAAAGGGCAAAAGGAAGCAGAAGAGGAGAAAAACATTGGAAGAACCAATTTGAAAGATTATGGCCGGCCACACATCTCCTATTTATAATAAAGATGTGAAAATTACTTAAGCACTCTAATGGTGAACTTATTTTATTCTTTCTATACTCTTTGTCAAGCTGCATATAGACAAATAGGAGTCAATAGGCGCATCCTACACCCAACTTTCAGGTTTCCTTTAGTAGTTCCATTGTGTGCTTCCTTTGATAGACAAATATCCTGTTCAAATTCTGTAGCTGAATATGCCTTCAATCTGTTGACTTATTCAAAACAAATAAACAATTCCTAGATATTACCATTTCATAAACTTACACCATTAAAATTGTGAGCTGATCTTCCTTCTTTATGAAAAGAGTATGACTTGCATTGATAAGTCACATCTGATCATAGCTTTAGAAAATTGTTCAAACTAGGCTCTTGGAGATAGTTTAAGGTCATAAATAGCCTTCTTCAACTTGCATACCTTCCCTTTAGCCCTATATCTAGACAATGGATGCATGTATACCTCCTTTTGTAGGTCCCCATTTAGAAGGGCATTTTGGACATCTAGTTGATGTAATTCCCAAGAATAATTTGCTGCCAATGAAAGTAACATTGAACAGCGTGTAGCCTTGCAACAAATGCAGAAGTTCCCTTGTAATCTGTCCTATACGTTTGTGTAAACCCTTTTGCCACTGAAGGAGCTTTGTATCTCTTGATTAATCCATCTGCTTTGTGTTTTATGATAAACACTCACATCCTACATAGCTCTTCCCCTTAGGTAAATCAACTATCTCCCACGTGCCATTTCTGACTAGCACTTTCATATCCTCATTCATAGCTTGCTTCCACTTTGGATCAGTTATTGCCTCATAATATCTAGAAGGAAGAGACAGAAGAAAGAGCAGGGATTAGGGTAGCATGAGAATATTATAAGCAAGGATAGGATGCATACCTCTGAATAGGATGTTGGTTACATTTTATTATCTTTACAAATGGTAGTGGGAAGATTTTGAGCTTGTTTAGTATTGCTTTTATTTTTTATTTTTTATTTTAAAAAGAAAATCACATAAATTGAGGAAACAATATGTTTGGTGCTATTGTTTTTATTTATATTTTTTTAAAAGTCATTTCTATTTTTTAGAAAAATGGTAAAAATTCTTATTTTCACTATTTTCAAAATAATAGATTCATATCTTCTATACCACCTCCTAACACCTCCATCACTGTCGTGGTCTCCACCACCACCATCTCCTCCCTTATTGCCTCCCATTGTCTCCATGATTACCATTATTATTGCCATTGTCATCACCATAATTTCTACCACCACGCCCACCATTGTCGTTTCCATTACCACCATTGTCATAACTATTTCTGTTGTCACCTACACCACTACTTGCACCACATCTAGATTAATGTCCGAGAGACTTAAGGTTGTACTGAAGATCAATGAAGTGATGATGACTTCAAAGGAGAATGAGGATAGCTGCATGATAGGCTGCATCTTTGGTTGAGGAAGGTAAGTAACTGGATGAAGGCTAGCCCCAGGGGAACAGATTGATAGGCTGAGTTCTTGGTCTACAGATCAAGCTCGATCTACACAGAGCACCAATTTGTAGACTAGCACTAGTGCCATAGAGCAAGCACCAGGGTTAGACTGAGTGTGAGGGTGTAGGTCAAATGTAGGTTGAGTACTAGAGTGCGTATCATGCATAGATTGAACACCAAGAAGTAGGCCCAGTACCAGGCCACATATCAAGTTGTATTGAGTGAGTGCCTGGGTGCAGGCTGATCTCTAAAGGAATTGCCAGGCTTTATGAAACAAGATCTGGCTGGCTTATAGGCAGTTATAGAGACCTTGAATGTGAAGAGTAGGAACAAAGCTTGGATAGTGGATGATTCGATAATCATTGCAAGCAAGGATGGTGGCCAATGTGGTACAACCCAGGAAAGACTGAGTCAGATCTGAATTATGACACCTGTCCTAGAAATTATAGAGGTTATAAATAATTATAAGGTTGTTTTAGTGGAGAAGGGCCCTTTTTGCATACGCCAGACCAAGCTAAACGTTTATGTTTTAATTTTCTAGTAAATTTTATCTTGAATTTCTTGTAGCTTAACTTAGTTATCACTAAGGTAGGTTGAACCATGAACCGATACCATATTGGACCGGTTTGGTTCGGTATTGAACCAGCAATGCATCGATGGTTTGTGCCAGTTTGACATTTTTTTATTTTTTTTATATTTTTCAATTTTTTTTTCTTTTTAGTGTATATGAGGCTGAGAGCCTTTCGTGAGCTCTCACTTTCTCTCTTTTCTTTTATTTTTATTCAAAATAATTTAAGTAAATGTTTTATTTATTTAAGATTTCTCATGGAAATAAGGAAATATTTCTTATTTGAATTCAATAAAAATATAAAAAAAATCAAAATTCTTAAGAATAAAAAGTCAATTCTTTCTCTCAAAAAGAAATTCAAAGAATTTAAAGCAGTTGTAGTTTAGCAAATATCAAGTTAGGGTACTTTCACTTTAGATAAAAATTTCAGAAAAATAATTTAATTTAAAAATGATGAGAAATAAAATATTAGAAAAAATTATATTAAAATATAATTTATAAGGCTTTGGCTAGCACTTGGTCAAATTTGTAAGGCTTATAAACTTAGACAGGATCATAGTAATGGTGAATCCTATACTGACCTATGCTTACTTGATTTATAACTCATAAAAAGGATAAAATTAAACTTGTTATAAAATTCTAAGATTAAAACGTATTTCTTAGGATTTAGTCTATGACGTGTCACTAGACTGTCTTAGCTCAACCATATACATGAAATGATAAATAATAGATAATAAATCAAAGGAGAAAAGAGTCAATGAGGACTAATAGTAGATTCTTTAACTTTACCTTTCGAGTGAGTACACGACAATAGGTGAGGCTCACTTTTTGTTGTTTTCTTTTCATCTATTAGAAAGATCTTTAAACAAGGGTTCTCCACTCATTTGCTGATTGCTCTTTCTTAAAGAAAAACGGTTTAAGTTATTTTTCTTGAAAAATAAAGAAAAACCTAAAGATTAATCCCTCTGATCTAGTGATACATCATAGTCTGAACCTTAAAAAATATATTTTAATTTTAGAATTTTATGATAAGCTTAAATTTATTATTTTAATAAGTTGTGGATCAAATCGGCATATGATAATGTGAGGTTCACTATTATTTTGATCTTGTTTAAGTTTGCAAGCCTTGTAAGTTTGATTAAGCATTAATCAAAGCCTTACAAATTATATTTTAAGATAATTCTTTTTGATATTTTGCTTTCTTATCATTTTTCAGTCAAATTGAATTTTTAGAATTTTTATTCAGAGTGGAAGTACTCTAAATATTTATTAAGCCACAATTTCTGAAAATTCTCTAAATTTGTTCTTGAGAGGAAGAGTTGACTTTTTATTCTTAAAAAATTTAAATTTTTTGTTTTTTTTGGAATTCAAATGGGGGTATTCCCTAGTTTCCATGAGAAATCATAAATAAATGAAAAGGAAAGAGAAGAGGGGATGGCATAAGGGAGTGAAGAGAAGATGTGAGCTCACATGACATCCACTACAATCTCTCACCTAGAAACCACCTGAATCAGTTCGAACCTAGTGGTTTGGCATTGTTCAAATCAATTTGGGGCCTGTATCGAACCGACATATAGAATCGAACCGTTTCTTGGTCGGTTTGGTTCGGGTTGAGCTGACCAGTTCGGTTTGGTTCTGCATGCCATGGTTATTACCATTGAAGTATTTTGATGGTGAAAACCCTTGAAGTTTCAAGGTATTAGGACCTACTATTCCTTTCTGGATTCTACATCTGATCAATATCTTCATGGCTATTCCTTCTGAAATCTTCTCCTTGGTTCAAGACCAAGGCAACTCAAAATTAGGGCTTTTAATTTGTGATCAGCACAAAGGGGGCTCTTATTTTCTTGCTTTAATATATGCGGATAATGAAAGAAAAGAACAGAAACACAATACAAGGAATCCATGATCTGAATTATTGCTCTGATGCCATGTTGAGTAACCAATGGACCCCAAAAGCTTTGCTGATAGGGAAAGGATCAACAACGTATATTAGGCTTGACACTCATGTGCAAACCAAATCATGCATATGAAAGGACCATAATGACTGAAATATGTCAAGATAACAAACATAATGACTAGAATGAGTTAGGACAATAACTAGGATAGTTAAATAAATAATTAGAATTGAGGAAATTTGAACTAGTGATTTCCAGCAAACTTAAGCTCCAATACCATGTTGTAGTAATAAGAACTCTGTATAAGTGATAATAAAAGAAGAAGAGGAGAAATAATATCAGAAGAGCGAATCAGAAAGATCAGGACTGGCTGCCTCTCTCCTCTTTATAATAAAGATGAAATTACAATAATGCCCTTTTAATGAACCTATTGTATTCTCTCTATAGTTTAAGGGCAAACAGATGGAGAGACAAGCAAAGAAGTTTATTTTACATCTAATATCATTTGAGTGTTACTTAAGACATTACATGTAAATAAAGAAGTGCTCCCTATTTGATTTCAATAAAAAAAACTTAAAAATTTCAATTCCTTAAGAATAAAAACTCGATTTCCCAACTTTAGTTTCAAGCCTTGATTTTTAGCTCTATGTTAAAATTTCAACTTTGAAATCCTAAGATGTTTCTCAAATGTTAAGGTTTCATAAATCCTATTTCTACCTAGACATCACTAAAATTTGAAGTCTGGTTGAAAAGTCTTATGCGCTTATCATTGAAGCATGTCATCGAAGATGTTGGTCGACCATGTGTAGCATGTTCTATAGCCTTGTTCATTTTCAAGAGTTGCACGTATACTATACATGCACACACATATATATGTATGTATGTATGTATGTATTATATATTTCTATCTCTAGGTTGGGTCACACAGTAGATAGATTTTAGTAGGCTAAAGAATGTGATCTTTTGGTTCATCCTATGTTAGTGATTAAAACTCGCTTGTGCTGTCTATTTAGTTTGTCGTTGTTAGTTAACAATGCCATTTTTTAAAAAAATTCATTTTAATACTTAAAACTTTTGAATTTCATGCTGTATCAAGGTACATGGGGACAATAACAGGCATAAGTGATCTGGATCCTTTACGTTGGCCCAATTCTCACTGGAGATCAGTCAAGGTATGTATGAGGTTAAAGGTTTAATATTGTCATTCCTTTGCTTGGATCATGTGGTAGCTTATATTTTGAGTAAGAAAGCTTTTGTGTATTATTTGATGGAAATGTGAATGATCAACACAGTACTTGTAGCAAAATTTTCAGACCCTTGTTCATGATATTTTCATGTTAAAGGCATTCATATGAGTTTTAAGATATTTATACATTTCTATAATGGTGATTGTGGAGTTGATTTTATACTCTCAAGAGATTGGGTCCGCAAATGGGTTTGATTCTCTAGAAATTACTATCTCTAGTTGCTTCAGTCCATGTACTCAAACTTTCAAGGCTATGTTTAGCATGGATCTTTAGTAATTGGAGGCCAAGGAGATGCATTACAAGAAGACCTTGTTCCATTGAGTTAGAACAAGCCTTTTTCTCTCTTATTCTCTTTTTCTTGGAGAAAGTTCTCTTGCCACGCCTCTCCCCCATGCCTAACTCTCTCTTTCTCTTGACTTAAATACTAAGGCACCTCCTCTAGAAATTTATACAGGAGGGAGATGTCAGGTTTTCCTAGGGCACCTCCACCTAGGCCCGTCAGGGTCCTAGTTGGACTTTACCAAGAGAAAGGATGGGGTGGCGCTTACTTGGGCGCATATGGCATATAAAAGAGGAAAGGGAGGGGCAGGCTCACTTGGTTGGTTTCCCATTACTTGCACCTGGTGCTAGTTGGTCCAATTTGCCCAATTTAGGTTTTGGACTGGTCTTTATTTGGCCTGGCCTAGTTTAAACCTATACTTAGCCTTTTTTTTAGCCCAATTAGAGCTTAATGAATTCTTCAATTAAATCTGGATTTTTCTTGATTAAATTTAAAAATTATGTTTGAGAGAAGAATCAATTGGAATCTTATTTCAATAAACTTGGCGATAAATAACATGTGCTGTTATTGGTATAGGTCAACTCAGGTTCTTGCTCACCAATGATCTAACCTGTTAGATCCATTATAGTCACATATAAGCAAGACAATCCAGAATAGGGATATGATGCTCATATCACATTATTAAATCTTGATGAGTTAGGATGAATCTAGTTGGTCTTTGCTTTTTTTACACAAGTTTTATGTTGCAATTCAGTCTCCCATTATTCTAATGTCCTGGTATGACTATTGAGAATTGACGCATTGGCAAACTATTAATCATATGATATCACAACACTAACAAAAACAGCAAAGCCTTAGTCCCAAACTAGTTGGGGTCGACTACATGATTTTTTTTCCCATTTCACTTGGTTTAGAGCTATACTTTTGTAAGATGTAAAGATATCAAGTCTTTCTTTATTACTTTCTTTTATGTAATTTTTAGTGTATCTTTTCTTTTTTTCCTTCTACGTATAAGTACATTCCGATGTCTGTTATGAATGCTTAAATCATTTAAGTCATCTCAATTTATTCTTAAATGGTGTCATCTCCACTCTTTTATGAATGAATGACTTCATTTTTTTATTCTATCTTTTCTTGTATTACTACATATCCATTTCAACATTCTCATTTTACTATACTCATCTTCTATACATACAGTTTTCTAATTATCCAATATTTTATACCATAAAATAGAACTAGTATTATGGTTGCTTTATAAAATTTTTCCATCAACTTGGTAAGTATCCTATAATTATATAAACTGTCTTGTCCTAATACTTGGGATGGGGGATATCCTAAAATGCATCAAATGGGAAAATTGAGGATGCAAAATTTGACTTGTAATATGGCTGAGGTGGTGAAAGATAGTAGCTACTTGAATATGTCATTAGATGAAGGATAATCATCTGGGTCATGCCTTGACCGTGGGGAATAGCATCTAGTGTATGTCTTTGGATCGAGATATATTCAAGAATCTCACTTTATGTGCTATGTTACCCCAGTAGAAGAACAGTGCCCTGAACTTATACAAGGGACTCGACTCCTATATGTAATCATTTGTGCACCATGGTATGTATCTTGTATAACAAAAGTGAACTGTATGATTCACTAGTGAATCGAATAGAATATAGGACAATTAGTCATATGCACCTACACTATGTCCAGTACTACCTCCTTGGCCACTAACTGCATCATCACTCGAGCTATCATTATCTTTATTGCTAATATCATGAGATGATATGAGCAATTGATCATCTTAGGGCTCGCTGGTCTTAGAATGATCATCCAAGGATCTTAGAATGAGCAATTGATTATCTTCAATAGATTATTAATTCTTTCCTTCTCTTTTCTTATTGATGCGAAAACTACTTTCTTATACTGTTTGCACTTGCTAGCTTGGCTCTGTTGCTGGTGGCTTGATTGGGCTCGCCATCTTGACTAGATTGGATACCATGGTGACCTCTTCTTAACAACTTTCTGTGAAACCTCTGAAAGGATGTTTCGGACTTAGAGCCTTGAAATGGTGATTGGCTTTCCTTGACCTATGTGCTTGCTTAGCTGGTTGTGAGCATAACATGTGTCAAGCAACCCATTGTTCTGCATCCATCCCAGCCTCTGACTACGAAACTAGTAGGTCAATGAGATGATCATGACTCATCAGGCTTTGTTTGCAGTTGGTTTTCAAGTAACAATCATCAGATCCTCATCATCACATAAAAATTCATTATGGAGTGTGCCGTCATACTTCAGCTCTACCTCCTACATGCACTTCAATCTAAGCCTCAAATTATAATGCATATATGCCAGATCATTCAGCAGCTTCTAAGTTAGTTGGTTCCTTTATTTGCTTTGGAATAGGGTGATGGTCAACTAATTGCGCTCCCAGCATTGGAGAAGACCATTTGCAAGAGGATTCAGATCACTAATCACCTAAGATGTTTTAATGAGAGGCTCGAAGTGGAACCACTATTCAGCTGCAAACGTAATAAAACAAGTTGCAGATTAAGTACTATTTATCATAAAATATTAGATCATTTATTGTTGGTGTTCAAAAAGTACCTAGATTCATATTGTCTTTGCTTGTCGTAGCTACTCTCACCGAAACTTCAAGTGCTTTTACTGAAATATTTAGTTTATGAAGTATGCACAACATAGTGGTTAATGATCTGCTTGAATTAACAAAATAATAATCTTGAAGCCCATTAAATATGTAACTCAACTTTTCAGACATCGAGTAGCAATGATCAGATGAGGCTCAATCTTATATATTTCATTGTGCAATGTGGTTAATAGTTTCTCACCTACGTCCCTTCTTGGGACACTGTGTTGGAACTTTGGTTGAGGTAGTGGGCTGTCAAAACATTTGTAAATGCTTTAGTAAATGATCTTGGCTTTTAGTTTTTAAGAATAAATAATTATTAGAATTGTACTTGGATTAGTTGCGAGATGTAAATTTTTGTCCTTCTGGTAATCCCACCTCTGCTCAATGATGTTAATGTATTCATTGATGTATTTTGGATTCATCTACCTAATCTTTGCCTTAGCAGCTATTATCATGGTGTAGAGGAAGTCCATCCAAAGATATTTCTCATCGTCCATTGTTCTGAGCATTCAATATAACAGTGCAATTGCCTTCTCCGTCATCTCAGTTCACTGCCAAAACTGTTGGCTAGTCACTAAACTCTTTGCTTAACTGCCTTTTGCGCTACTGCATGCATATCTAATTTCTTACCACTCGACGCTTATGGACATCAGATGCAGGCTTGTTCTTTTCTCAATAGAGCTATCAAGTGCCATGTAGTGTTTGGCTAGGAGAGTGACTGTTAGCCTTGTTAACCTGAGCTCTAATACCATGTTAACTAGCCCTCCAGTGCCAAAAACTTGAGCTGCAAGGGAGTGGGTCAATTATGTATCCAAGGCTTGACATGGTGCGCTTATATCATGCACTTTGGCATGTATGGTAGATCCATGTGCATGTAGTATGCATCAGGACAATGATAGTTGCAAATGATGAGCCCTGGATGCCATATAATTATAAAATGATGTGTGCAATCAACTTGAATTCATAAGGTGGCTGGCAATGATGCACATGGTGGGTGTGGTTCTCTCCAGGACAGGGATTGTGAACTATTTACATGCAAAAGTCACAAACTGCATTTTCTGGTAGGTTGTTTAACTTGATGCTATTGATTGTGCAGTTACAGCTAACACATGATTAGCCAAAGTAAGAAGTTCTATCATCATAGGGTGTGCCGGCTGCTAGCCACCATGGCATGTAGGGTCCATCTCATGTCATGGTAGCCAAACAAGAAACGACTTGATAATCTAGTGCTCTTTCTAATGAAAAATTAAAAAGGGATTTAGTGGATATATTTACCTAATGTTGGCCCTTGTACTGGCCTGGCATGGGCCAACACACGAGAAACTTATAATTAATCATTTTTTGTATCATGAGGCTCAAAATATTCATTAATATGTGATTATTACTTCATGTTGGCATGGCTACAGCATGAGTAGTCATCGTTTACCATGTTGCACCTGCATGCGCTACTACATATTACCAAGGTACAACAACATATATAATGAGATACGACCATTTTGTGTGGCTAATATGACTAGCCATGTTGTCTGGATGGCAGTCACTAAATATATGCATTTACTTTTAGCAATCCTTCTGTGAAAATAATCTAATATTATCCTTTCCTGTCTTCTTTGGAGTCTGTCTGAACTTCTATAACAGTGAGAATTAGGATATAGTCCTTCATTTTCTAGTATAAATGCTGAGCATTTGTTAATAGTTCTACCATCCTGAAAATTGTTCTGCATATGCACCTTACGACGTAACTATTCAACCAGCTAATTAGTCTAGCTGTTTCATGAATACATAAGCAGCCTGCAATTGATTATCACTCCATTTCATTACTCAAGTCCATATTATGTCAGATATATTCTCTTATGGCTGTGAAGTTCCACAGCCATGCTCTTTTAATTTTTGAGAGAACTTTTCTTATGATCCATCTATAGTTTGATGGAATTGACCGGTAAGGACTATGGAAACCCATAGATGGTAGAACATGAATATAGTATGCTCCATACATGAATACTGCTTTTATATGCATATATTCTCTATGCATGAATATGAAGGTTTTAAATCTCATGGGAAGATAGTGTTCCATTTCTCCACGAAATGGGATGCTCTCCCATTCTCGCCCTGAATTGATGGCTGTCTTGGTGGAGCATACTGGCACCCTCATCTCTTTCTCCTTCAATTTTTCTTTATTTCTATTAATTCTTTCTTTCCTTTTTTTTCTCTTATTTATTTCTCTTCTTCCTTCTTTCATTCCTTTCTTTTTTCTTCTTCTTTCTCTTCAAAGTTGGGTTTTGGTGTCTCACCTTATCTCGATCCCGTTTTTCCATAGGAATGGGATAGAACGGCTGGGACACCCCTCCTCCTACTGGGGCTTAAAACCTTAGGGAACATTGCATATGGTGTTACCTTTTTTAGGAATTGCACTCTCATATTTCGTGTTTGTATTTGAGCAGTTAGGTTATCATTTTCTATAGTTGTTCCATCACATTTTCTCATTATTCCAAACTTTCTCGTTATGGCACAGGGAGGAAAACAGCTCATAGTTAAATTCACTCTTGCTTTTTGATGTTAAACATCATGGATTTTGCTCTTGGTGCCTTAAATTATATCCTAAGAACATTAAGGGAATATTTTCGCTACTTGCTTAATACTTACACAGGTTTAAAATGTATGGTGAACTATGACATTACTATTTTTTCCCAAATAATCTGAAGTCATGTTTTCATGATGGTTATTTTTTTTTTTGATGATTTTTTTTTAATATTAGCAAATTTAACATAATTCTGGGTACAGTGCAGTCTGATGGTCTTATGCATGCAGCTAGAGGAACTTGATCAAGTGTTTAGACCTGCACCATTTCCATACAAATTTAAGCCTCTACTCACCTTTTTACAGATGCAACAGAAATTAAGAGGGGAAAATGTGAGAATGAAATTTGGACAGGTTCTTAAAAAGTTTGGACTTGGATATCATAGTACTCTTTGTTTTACAGCTAGTTTCCATCCCATATGGTCATGCAAAGGATCATCAAATAAGTGGATACCTTACCAAGTTTCTTTCTCCTCATACAGGAAAGACTGGTTTGCTGGGTGATACACAGAGGCACACTGGTCCAAGAAATCTGAAATTCTTAGAAACTTGGTTTTGTTCCTCCTTTGGCTCTTTATCTAACAGCTCTTAGTTAAGTTTACATCCTATTTATTTGTTTTTCTGGTTTTCAGTTAGTGAAACCTCAAAGAAATCCCCATTATTTTTATGTACAGCATATATCTGAAAGTTTGGACAATTTCCATATGAAATAGATACGAAATAAGTTGATGTTATGGTGAAATTCTAAGAATTGGCTCCTGACCAACTTTTCAAAGATTGTTCATAGTTACTAGTGTGTTTGGAGATGAAGATTGAACAGATTGCCATTATGACTTTGGTTCTGTGAGTCATACTAGATGGCATCAACATACACTTGAACAAGGGGAACCTATAAATCATGTGACAACACAGATGCACTCTTCTTTAAAAATCTTTATTGCTTAGATATTATAAAGTTTTGAGTCTCTTTCACTATGTTCATGTTCTTTCTGTTCATTAATGAGTTCTTAGTTTTGATGTTTGAAGTATTTAGATGTTTATCATGTTATTCAAGTTACTATGAGTGTTAAAAGAAAGTATGCTTATTGTTGAGGTAATAATATATCATTTTTAGTAAATTCAGGTTGGTTGGGATGAATCAACAGCAGGTGAGAAACAGCCCCGAGTTTCACTGTGGGAAATTGAGCCTTTAACAAGCTTCCCCATGTATCCATCATTGTTTCCACTCAGGCTTAAACGTCCTTGGCATCCTGGAGCACTCTTTCCGCATGGTATGAATATTATCATTATAAATTCCATTTTTTATTCAAAACTCTTCACATTCAGTTTTTTCCCATACAATTGTTTCTTCTACCTGTTAATTTTTACATGAAGACCAACCTTGAGGAAGCTGTTTAGATTAATCTTGCATTACCCTTTCCTTTTTTGTTTTTATAATTGTCTTGCCACTTTATATTGTGTCTGAGTGTAAGACTAGCCTTTACCTAGAACCTGTTATGGAGAATGTATTCAAATTAATATTTTCTAGATATATTCCTTTTATGACACTGTTTTTCTTCCTGGAGAAACATTATCATGTTTACCAGAAATCATTTGTTACAACATTTTTTTATGTACGATGACAATCATTTGCTATTACAATCTGTTATATCCTTATAATTAACCAGAAGCTCTTTGATTTATTAGTCTACAACAGTAACCTTTCTATTCTCTTGTTTATAAGGAATAAGTGGGTCTAATTCTTCGTCATTCATAATGCAATATTGCCAAGTGACTTTTAAATCTTTGGTAATTGTTAAAAGCGCTAGTACCATCATTCGCAAACATGTGTAATTCCTTTGTGCATCTTGAAGGAGGCTAGACAATGCTAGAATGGGAAATGTTCTTACTGTCTAAGCAGTAAGTAGCTGGAGTCTTTTACTTGTGGTGGTGTAGCTGCTCCAGAACCTTCTTCATGTTTCTACTTCCCATTTTCTTTACAGGCATCTAATATTGCTATAACTTGATGAAAGAACCATCTTTAGTTCTATTATCATTATGGTACATTTTTTTTTTTTTTGTTACCTGAAATAATGCATTACTTCATTTTTCTAACTCAAAAATACCATATTCGGCATAGAAACAAAAACAAAATTACTAAACAAGTATATCTTAATGATTTTGCAATGTATGGTCGCTAGTGCTACTTTTTCATACATGCTTCTTAGATACCACGTATCTTCTTTCAAGAACCATTTTAATAATTGTCCTTCTCAACCTGCTTCCATTCTTATACAAACTGCAGCAGCTAGCCAGATTCATGGTTTGCTGCCCTGCAAATGACTTGCTCTTATCCTAGTCTAGGGTTGACTCTAACATTTTAAATCTCATGGGATAGAGGTGTCTTGATTTTTCACAGAGCAAGACGCTTTGCATCTCGTCTTGTCTCGATTCCCGACCCTATTAGGTGTCTTAATATTTGCTTGGGATGTTTTTTTTCTTAAAAAAAAATATTTGTGAAGCTTTAATGTTTTATTCAATTTTCGAACATATTTGAACTTTAAAAGTTATATCTTTATGATAAATTAGTTCGATTTAAAATTGAAATTATAATATATTATAGCCGAGATAGGATGGAACGATATGGCCAAGATCAGTCCCAGAATACTTTGGGACAAGATGTCTTGGCCGTCTCGATCCTCATCTCGTCGAGATTTCAATCATTGGTTGACTCTGTTATATGCTAACCTGACTAAAGATTTTTTACTAACCTGATAACCATGAATATCCTGACTTATCAGGCCAGCAATGTGATCAATTAGTTTGTTTGTGATTATTTCTATCCCAAAATGGAAGCACTAACTTGGGAGTTCCAAAGGTGCTTTTAAGTTCCATAAGCTGAGAAGCTGTCTTCACTTTCTTGCAGAAAAGTTTGTGTGGCTTCTTTCTTGAATCTGAAGATTTATTCAAGTCTTATACAACTCTGTTTCTGGACGGCATCTGAATGTACTTTTATTCAGTCATCTGCAATCTAAAATAAATTTCAAGCCTTGATTTGCAGGCAGAATTCTCCTCTTGTCATGCAACATCTTTTTCTTTTTTTCCTCTTGTTTTCGTCATGTCACATATCCTGATCATGCCACATTTTTTCCCTATGTATTCATCATGTCACATCTGTTCATCCTCAGGATGGCCACTTGTTTTCAGACATCTAGATCAATTCCATTTTGGCTTTTGTGCACATGTCTGGTGTGAATCCTCATGTAATCTGAGATTTATTACTGCCATATGTGAAAAGAAGTAGCTGCACATGATTTGCCAACATTGCATATCTTTTTCTTCAGGGGACTCTTCAAGAAGCATCACACCAAATCTCTCCTGGTCAAGTTCGGTTTTTCAGTTACAAGAAATCATCTTTTGATAGAGGGGCAGAAGTTTCTTGAGCTGCATTCAAATGCCATGAGCTGCTGAATTCTGACATATAATAAGTTGTAGTTATTTCTCATGAGTAATTTGACTCACTGAAATTTTTCATAGCAACCACAGTATTATTTCTATGCCAGGCTAGTCTGTGCCATCTGAAATTCCTGCTGGGTTTAATCAACCATGAAGCAAACCCAAATTTGCTGACATCCATCCATTCTTTTGTCCTACTTGTCTTTCATGTTTGATAAAGTTATATTTGCTTTACTCTGGGTGAGAAAAATGGCTATACGTTAAGTACTAGGAGGAAGCTGCATGGTTGCTGCAAAGTGAAAGTCAGAGATCCAATGGTAGAGATTTCTGGAAAAGACTGAAGATATACAGATTGCTGGAAAACTTCTCTGCTTAGCAAGTAAGGAGATTTCTCTCTGAAAGCCAGAGATCCAACAATAGAGATGCATTTTTATTATTGCCAAAAAATGTCAGCATTCCTGGTAAAAAATGTTTTTTCGAACTCCAGAATCCAGATGCTTGGTTTGAGTAACCCAGATTGATTTGCTACGCAAGCATACATCCTCCACTAACTTGTACTGGGAAAAATCTGATTGTTCACCAGCTTCCCTGATGGTCATGAATGACAGCTTTCACCCATTCGCTGGACACAAATGGGTTGACCACCATATAAATTTAGGGTATACTCTGAGCAACTTGCAAATAAATTAGATCCTTATTTGTCCAAGATTTTCTTCTGAAGTATAATTTTGTTGGTATCTTTGATTTGGCTCATGTTGGTATCTTTGATTTGGCTCATGAAGGCTCTTGGAATTAAGTTGTGAAGAGCTTTGGAGTATGTGAGAGCTTATGCTGGCGTGTATTTAGTTTTATATCAGTTGTGTGCTGGGGAGATATTGGGTGCATATATAAGGCCAAGAAACTTAGATAATACCTTTTGTCTAGTTTTTTTGAATGTGGTCCTTAGTTGTTATAAATGGTATTAAAGTAGATTGGGACCACAATCCAATGTGGACTAGAGGATGTTGCAAATAGGCTCTTTTATAGTTGATCATGGGTCAGTCATGGTTTTTGTGATTTGATTTGGCTGAATTTGCACCCTTAATTTGGTAAGAACTCTAAGGCTTCAATCAAAGAAGTATGTGAGGAATCGTTCCAGTGTGTTTTTCATCCCACATTAGCATTGGAGAGATCTTGGGTGTTTATATGGGGCCAAAGAACTCGGTGATAATTTTTGACTAGCTTTTCTGGATGAGGTCCTAGATTGCTATATAAGCTTTTAAATACATGATTGCCTCTGGAGGATTAATTATATCAACTACAATTTACCTACTCCCATAAAAGGACTGACATTTGTGACATTTGAATGTCCCTTCAATTAAATGTCTAATTTTACCAATAAGGGTGTTTATTTGTGGTGTGAGAAAATGCCACCCCAGGGCAACATTATTGTAATACCCCAAATAGTCGCACATTGGATGGGAAAGAGAAGTTCTCACATTGGATGGGAAAGAAAAGTTTGAAGAACTTATAACTCAAGTTCACCTGCTATTAATTAACTTGAACTTGAGTTTCTAAGGTCATATGGATTTGGTCCGCTAATAGGTTATTTGAGCTAGCAAGTAGGCTTAGAGTATTACAAATGGTATCAGCGCCGACTTGGATATACGGAAGTTGGTAGGCAGGAAGAAAAAGGTACTCATGGGAAGATGGTAGAGAGAGTCCCGCTGTGGCATAAAGCCACTTTTGCAGCACCAACGGCCTTACTCGGGATAGATTTTGGTTAGTTGGTAGCGTGCGATGAGGACATCGCTGATAAATGGAGGAAGGTTGTAATACCCCAAAATAGTGTCACATCGAATGAAAAAGAAAAGTTTGAAAAGCTTATAACTTAAGTTCATCTACTACCAATTAACTTGCACTCTAGTTTTTAAGGTCATGTGAACCCATCCCACGAACAGGTTAATTGGACCAGTAGGTGAGCTTGGGACGTTATAAATGGTATTAAAACCTAATAAAGAGGAAAATATTGTAATACCCCAAAATAGTCTTACATTAGGTGGGAAAGATAAGTTTGAAGAGCTTATAATTCAAGTTACAATTGGACCAGTAGGTGGGTTTGGGATGTTCCAGTTATAGGAAATGAAACCTCTTCCAAGATATAAGAGTTAGACAATGTGAAGTTTGGATGGCCCTTCAAAACTCCCGGAAGGTTCCTTTAGGATGTTGCATACAGCCTTTATTCCCACTAATTAGCTTCTGATCTGCCATTGATCAAGTGGCTTATAAAAGCATGGAATGCAGCCTCATTTTACTTGACTCACAAAGATAGTAATTCCATGACAACAGTTAAAATCCAAGCGTAACAGGTCCCTTGCTTCAATTCAGACAAGATGCTGAAACTCAGTAAGACAACATTAGATATAATCATGCTAGTGCTGGTTCTAATGCATTGCATCCACCTATTAGAGTTACTCACCTTTGGAAAAACAAGAAATTTCGATATGGTATCAAACTATGATTTGAATTATGCTTTAGGGGTGCATATAACATGTTTGACTTTATGATCAATCTCATGAGCTGGCCAGATATCATCATAAATGCTTAATTCTTGTTATAAAAGCAGACTGCATCAAGCCAAGAATATTCAACAATCTATTTGCTAAGATCATCGCTGTCTCTGTAGTTGAAGTTGCATCATGTTGGATATCCACTGGAGCTCTCTGGCTAATTCACACTCACCATCAGAAAAGAACTTCATTCTTTTCAGTAGGGAACTAGGGAAGATGATTCATATGATTGGAAGTGTGCGCATGCATGCACACAAAAAAAAAAGGTATTTCACATCCAGCTTTAGCTTCAACTAAGTGGATGGATTAACCAAATGGCAAGCTCATTACCGTTTGATAAAGTGCTCTGCTTTCATATGTTTTTTCTTTGATCCATCCATGTCTATGGTTTGCACAACTCATTTAATTTTTTGATAAATTACAGACAGTTGGTGCCCCTTTTGATACTACTAAAGGTATTGATGGAGAACATATGGTTCAATGTGAAGACATGGAAATCTGGAGGCCTTACATGTCATCTTTGCATTGTTGAAGTAGAGGCCAAACTCCTTGAGAGAAGCACTCTCCATGCGTGATTGGGAGACTTTTGGAAACTTGTTCTCTATATTCTCTTGAAAAATCCCTGACTCCTTGCTCTAGGACTTTATACTTAAGTCTTCTCTCTGGGAGTCAACTGGTATCCAACCCCTATCTTGCTTTCTTATTATGATGCCTCATGGTGCAGGCTCCCCACATCTCTCTTTGTCATTAGCTATGCCCTGTATTCTCCCCCTTCTCTCCCCCCTCCTCCAACTCATATTCCACTGCCAGTTCTCCCTTGATCCCTTTCTTCCCCTGCCCCCTTTCCTGCCCCCTTTCCAGCCACTTGTTCTATTCTCCCTCAGTCTCTCTTTTCCTCTTTTTCTCCCCCTAATTGCTATATCCTTTGGATTGGAGCTTAGACCAGAGATCAGGAGGAGATTGAGATGTGTTTGGTGGTTTAGAATTAGTTTGGGAGGGGGAGAGGCCATGTTAGAGAGGGCTTTTAAGCTCTTAAAATGGTTTCCTGGTTAACACAAGCAGTTGAGAAACAAAAATTAGGCAGAGAGATCGAGGAGTGAGAAGGAAACAAGATGTGATTCTTTTTAATCTTGGGCTCCAAATGCATTAAATGCCAACCAATCAAACCATTTGAATTTATTAACTATTGAGGCAATGAAGACATCATAAACCAATTTTAACTTTCTTTGAACCAAGGGTCCAGAATTAGTCCTAGTCACAAATTTGGTGTCTGGAAATAATCTGGCAAGTTTGAAAAGGTTGGAGGAATTCAGAAAAAAATCTGACAAATTTGGAAAGAAATCAAGGGAAGCTTGAGATATTTAAAATAGATACTAATATAATTATCCAATTTGTCATGTTTCACATTAACTACTGACATAACTTCACCATCAAAAACATCTACAAAGTTTCGAATAACATAGCCCTATGTCTATGAAATAATCAAATCATAGTAGCTACCAAAAAAAAACATCTAAGATCAATTTGAACTTAAGAGAAGTCCTTCAAGGGTAAATTCAAACACATCTAGGTGTGCATCAACTTCAACTTCCTTGCATTCTACTTAATCACTAGGCACATCTTCAAGATGCTCCTTCAAAGCATCTACATAAGCATCAATTTCATCAAGGACAGTTGTCTTTGAATCATCCTTCTTTCTTTATGTTGTTCTTCTTTAGGTGATTGCTTATCCTCATGAATCTCAAATCTTATACTTTTGGAATCCAATTAATTCCTTTTTTATAGCACTTTGATTTCTCTCATATATTGAGGAACTAGAAGGTTGGCTTGAGATCTTGATGGCAAAACTTTGCAATCAGAATTGAACCACCCTACATGTCCTACTGAATTCTTATGACATGATGAAAAAAATATTAAGTATATAGTTACATACAAGGTTTTGAAAATTGTTATGGTAGTGTGTACCTTTTTTTTGTGGGAAAACCGGTATGGTACTGAGTAGTGACACATGGGATAGGACAGTAACCTGTATTGGCACACTGTGTGTTTGTGCCAGATTTCTGCCAAAATGAGGCAATCCTTATTTGGATACATATTAAGTGACTCTACTTCCATTATTCCAAAGATGTTCTGGTCCAAGTAATTATAACTTTTTAACTCATCTACTATCTGTGCTACTTAGGCCCACTCATATGTGTGCACTTAATTTCTTGCCTGTTATAAAACAAATGAGAATTCAAATAAGTCATTGCCTCATATAAATTATAGTAGGGAGGTTTGTTTCATCCATCATTAACAGTCTTTCAAAATAGCAAATAACTTTCAACTTCTCTTTTGAAAATATCTTTAACTGCTTCTTTTGCTTTGTGTTGCATAACATATATAGCCTGAAGTAAAGTCATCACGATCAACCATTCACAAGACCAATGATTCTTGTTCAGATGGTATCAAATTGTTCCAGTGAGAGTGATACCCAAGATGCCATTGGGACACTGGTTCGCTAATAAACTAGGACGTCTCGGTCCTCCCAATTGGTTCCAGTTGGAACAGGTCTGTTTGCTACCCTACTAACTGGAGGCTAGTTGAGATAGTTGGGCCCTACTTACAAAATAGGAGATCCTTTAACGGCTCTCCTCTCTTTGGTTTGGTCACATGAGCGGGCTTAGAGAAGAAAAAATAGAGAGGTAAGAGAGGAAGGGAGAGAAGAGAGAGGAAGGAGGGAGGGACAGTGCCTAGATTCATTAAACCATACAAACCCTCTTTAAGGACCTTACAGCATATAACAATTCTTTAGAAATTCATTAAAAAATAAAAGTTAAAAAATGAATATAGTTACAAAAAAATGGCATCCTGATGTGCTATGCTGCCTGGAGAGCTTGGATGCTAGCAACTAGGAACATGGTATTGTATTGAACTAGGACCTAACTGGGATGGGTAGTGGTATAAGGTCCTAAAACCTTGTTCGACAAGAGGCTCTATTACACATATTTACTATTTTTCATAGTCTCAAAACATATCCTTTTGTATTATGCCTTGTACTTGCATCCCTTCTTTGACACTACTTAGAGGTAGTTATATCCATTCAAATGGAACATTGATATACCGAAGGGCTTGCTTTTCTTTTAAGAATGATTGGAGTCATAAGAAATGTTTAGCAAATTACATCTCAACAATCCTTTTAAGCTCACAATCATTTGATATTAGCTCCGGGCTCCTCATGCGCATGAGATAGAGAAGAGTGAGGGCATGAGGGTGTTGGCTTTCTAATGAAAGAGGAGAAAGGACAAGGAGGGGCACTGAGCAGTTCTAGAGAATGAGAGAGAAAAGGGGGGGTGGGGGATGAGGTGGGATTAAGAGGGTGGCATGCGCACCTGCCCCCCCCTCCCCCTCTTCTCCCTCTTCGGGCCCTAATCCAAGGTAGGAGACTCTCTCTGTTTTTTTTCTCTTTTTGAACTGGGCACTACAAGTATCACTTCTTATATGCACTATCTTCAATTTTCACATTCTGTTCTTATTCTTTATCTGTTGTTCTCCATTCATTTTCAGATTCTTCCCACCCAGTCACTTTTCTGTGCATGCTTAGCTAATGCTGTCACGATTGTTGCCTTTAAGGCAGTCCATGTGGATATGTTTTTAAAAAGGAAAACTTAAACATGAAGCTTAGGCATACTTACTCTTTGACATCTCTATTCATGCATTATTTTAGGCAACAAAGAAGATGAGGGCAATGGTTTCATATGGCCAAGGGGGAATGCTGGAGAGCAGGGCATCCAGTCCTTGAATTTTCAGTCACTTGGCATGAGCCCCTGGCTTCAACAGACGCTTGAACCATTAATGGTGGGAAATGAGCTCAATCTGTACCAAGCTATCTCTGCTGCAGCTTTGCAGGAAATCAGAGGTGGTGATTTTCTGAAGCAGCAATTTCTTCAGTATCAACAATCTTTTTCATTTCCTCAACAGTCCTGCAGAACTAGTCCATTGGTGCAGCAGCAAATTTTTCAGCAGACCCCTCTAGAGCAGATTGTCTTTGCCCAGTCACAATGTGTAACTGAGAATCTTAACCATTCTGTTTCACACCAGCAGCTGCAGCCAACTCATAATGAGCAGCAGAAGCTGCAGGTTCAAGAACCACAAACATATGCAGAGGCATTCCTGATTCCAAACAAGCATATGCAGCTGCAAAAGTTGCCTTTGCCACCTCAATTGCAGCAAAAATCAATGTTTCCTGATTCAAGCTTAAACTTTTCATCAGTCCCTACACCTAGCTGCATCCAGGGTATGTTGGGATCTTCTTATCCTGAAGGAAATGCTACCATTCATAACTACTCTAAACTTGGTCATCCCATAGTAAGTGAGCAAAATCAGCAACCTTGGGAGCCTAGGTTTACAATGTCACAGGTTGCTCCTCTAGGCAGTACCATTATGCTTCCTTCATTTCCTGAGAAGGATACTTCTGTGGAAACTGAAAATTGTGCCAATCTGCAGAACCATACCCTTTTTGGTATTGGCAAGGATTCACCCTCCCTCCTCTCTAATGCAATGCCTAACCTTGGCATAAGTGGCACCGACAATGACATATCAACAGAGCCATATGCTGCTTCATGTTTTCAGAATTCTCTCTATGGTTACCTGGATGGGTCTTCTGGATTGCTGCAAAGTACAGGAGAGGTTGATCCAGGAACCCGAACATTTGTGAAGGTATGATTTATAAATAAGTTGCTTTCACAACATTTAAGTTTTTTGACTAAAAAGGTCTCTGTTTACTTATGTAGGTTTATAAGTCTGGATCGGTTGGGAGGTCACTGGACATCACTAGATTCAGCAGCTATGATGAACTTCGTCAGGAGCTGGGTCAGATGTTCGGTATTGAGGGTCTATTGAATGACCCTCTTAGATCAGGCTGGCAGCTTGTATTTGTCGACAGGGAGAATGATGTGCTTCTCCTTGGCGATGATCCATGGGAGTAAGAAAATAACTTAAACCAATAATTGTTATAGAATCTTCCTGACTTGCTCTTTCTGTAGGTTCTTGTGCTTTTTGTCATAGGATATACAAGGAACTAGATCAGAGTCCAATGCCTATCTACACACTTCCTATGTATGTGGGCCTTTGATAAATTGACTGTCTTACTGCATTAAATATGCTAATTGCTCAGGTGCCTACTTAGATAATAATTTTTTGTTTCATGAAGTTTTTGCCCCAGTAAGCAGCAGAATATAGTTAAAATCAAAGTCTGTGAGCAATACAAGAGATCATGACATTTAACATGGTCTTAAAGGAAACAAGGTCCTAAAAGAATAAATGTCTAGAGCAGAAAAGCTTGGTCTACATACTGAGTGATTAGTAATCCTTCCCAAAACTGGGTGATGATTGACCAGTGAACTAATAAGTATCTACTTTCATATCTACTTCAGTAAACAACAATTTCTTTCCTCTCTGATGTTTCTGATTTATAATACTCTTTGGAGTATTTATGGTCAGCCTGATCTATGCATTTAATATCAAGTGGTACATCTCCTGAATACAAGGGTGTATGAGCTTCTGTTATAGAAGCATATGTATAATATACTAGATATTAAAACTATAGTACTTAGATTATTAGTAACTCTTATAAAAATATTGCATACAATATTTTTCAAGTATCTAATTCTAGAGTCTCAAAACTGTTCATTGAAGAAATTATGAAATTCAACTGCCATGCTCAAACTGATATAGATGGTGTCAAACTGTCAATTGTGTTCAACTTATTTTGATGCTTCTCTATTAAATTCAGCCTTAAAACATCAGATTGTACATTTGGCCTAATGAGGTTTAATCTGGATATTAAAAACTTCTATATTGAAATAAAGATTAATATAAGGATGGATAAACACAAAGCTAAGGTGTACCAATGTGAAAGGAATTTAATGTTTTTGGTCCACATGATTGGCCTTTCTTTCCAAGGAGCTAGTTGTGATTTGCTTCTGTGGCAAATTACCCTGCCTGACATTCAGAAGTATTATTCAATATTGTTGAGTGGATATTTAAAACTGATAATGGATATGTCAGTTAAAATGATTTTGAAAAAGATAAGTATTGAAGAGAAAAGTTTGAAAGTTAAAAGTCCTTTCAACAAGGTAAATATATTGACGAAGTTTCATAGAATTCTATTATCAGCTAGGAAACAAGCTACCATGCTACTTGACTGAATAAGATAAGTAGGCTAAAATGGTAGGCAATACAAGATTCCTCAAAATTAGGAGATTAAGTCCAAGATACTAAAGAAAATCAAAGAATTAACAAAATGTGGTGATGAAGTTCATGGAGACTTTATGCAAGCTAAGTCTTCCCGAAGTATGTGATCATGATGACATCTGCATGTTGATGGATGAATTTGAGATACATAATATCAAAAGCAAGAAGGGAAATGTGAAAGATCCTAAAGAGACATGGCAAAGTGAATGTTTTAGTTTGTAATAACTAAATGAATAGAGAATCTTAACAAAACTTGCATTTCATGAAGTATCATTGAAGACTAGTTCTAGGGGTGGGCATGGGCTGGGTCAGGCCTGAAGTCGGGCTAAGTATGGCCAACCCAAGCCCGGTTCAATAAAAATTTGTTAGGGCCCGGGCATAGCCCGTACCATAAACATATATATAAATATTTATGCATATACAAAATCATAAAGGAAAGATGGCATGGTGGTTATGTTGCATGTTACCTTATCTCAAGGCCTCGTTTTCGCTTCCCCACTAAGACCCTTTAAAAAAAATCTTTTCATTAAAATATAATATGAATTTGTATATAAAAAATATACAATGGATCGATCTGATTACCTCTCTCACCTTTGGATCCGCACGGATCCTAGAGCTATCTCACCTTTTCTACTTTTTTCATCTTTGGGATCTATGAACTATGTGGATTCAAAGATGAGGAAGATGACCGGATCTAGACTTAGTTACATTCGATGTAGCCAAGTCTATCTATATATATATAGTGTAAATTTCAGGTCGGGCTTCAAAATTTTTCGAGCGAGGCTGGGGCTAGCCCACGGGCTGCTCGACCCATGCCCACCTCTAATGACTACCATGCCGTCAAAGTACCATTTTATAGTAGGCCTGGCCTAAGCCAGTGTAACCAAACCATATAATTGGGCTAAATTGGCACTTATAAGTCATGTCTGCATGTCATTGTTTACGTCCTTTTTTGCACCTAAAATGTTTGAAACCTTTGGTCCTTTAGTGTCTATGAAGGAGATTTGAAGGTGTTGAGGATGTGAAAAAAATCCTTTAGCCTTAATGGAAGTACAAAGATTGTACTCCTTAGTGTTCTATAAAAGGTTCTCTTGATAGAATCTTTGTTCATTGGTTTCAAACTTTGTTCTATGAAACATGAGTAATTGATATTGTGGTATAGCTGAGGCTCTGAATTGAAGGGTAAGGGCAGCTATTGCTGGCTGCCAATATTCTGTGTGGCCTTTTGGAAATTAGATCATGTTGCAGTAGTCAAAGCATGTAAAAGCCCAACCAAAAAGTAGAACATTTATTTACTATTAGCAAAAAGAAAAAGGACATTATGTTATTCTAACACTCTCCTTACACATTTTATCTTTACTACCTTTCCACATTTCCAAATTCTTACGATGTTCAAAAGAGTTGGTGGCTGTTCATTTTGCTCTCCAACACTATTCATTCTCTTGATTTGTTTCATACCAGTTTTGAGCTACAGGTCTTCCAGAAAACTTTCAATTTCTCACTTGTACTATTACATCAAGTTAATGAAACACTCTTTCAGCCGGTTTTAACATTAGTTGCCTTTGTTTCAGAAGGAATTAGGGGTGAAAATGGACATGATGATATCCACCGAGATCCATTTACATATCTGAATCTTCATGGATATGAATATAGATTTAAGTATTCGGCTAATGTCCATGTCCAAGGAAAAACAGATATGGATAAACAATTATCCAATTCATATTTCAAAATCCAGTTCTGCTTTTTATCTTATTATAGTTATTCATGAAATTTTAAGGAAAATAAGGGACCATATTAGCGTGGTATTGGCCTACTTTACCTTCCACTTAGTGATATCTTTGATTTAGTGGTCATAGCATTTCATTTTCTAATTTATATCTGTATTTATATCTATACTTAATATATCCGATCTATATCTCTATCCATTAAAAACAAATATGAAAATTCATATTTTTATAATTGACTAATATTCATATCCACATCTATATTTGTCAAAAAGAAAAAAAGGATACAAATACGAATATATTGGTATTTGATCCATATTCAATCCATTTTCAGCCCTAATAGGAATGAAAAAAAAATTATGCCTTCATAGTTAACAAGTCATCATGATAATGGTTAATTGGTAGATGTTGTCAAACTCTTCCACAGACATATCATGCTTTTTTTTTTTAGTTTTTTCTTCATTTTTTACAATTGAAACGGTTCTTAGTATTGGTTTTGAGGACTTTAGTTCTGCAATCCAGATCTGCTGAAACCATTAAATGTGTAAACAGAGCTGCCATAGGTTGTCTGGAACTTACTGCCTCTCATGTGATGATCTTACCTTGCATGTGTTTGAGTCAAACAATGACTCATGGTCCTTTTATCCATAATATATGAAGAAATGATAGCTTTTGGATGTTAGGAATATTGTGACTTGTGAGAATGCTCCATATACCAGTTTTTGTTCCCAAAATACCCCATCTCTCAATCCTCATGTTTCCACTTGGCTCTGTTCAAGGCTACCTGTGATTGCTTTCTTGTTCTTAGTGGTTCAACTGATGAATTGCCTACTCTCTCTCTCTCTCTCTCTCTCTCTCTCTCTCTCTCTCTCTCTCACTCACTCACTCACTCACACACATGCACACACAAATACACAAACACAATCAATCAGTTGGAGTGGGATCTATAGGATCACATACCATTACATCTATATCCATTTTTATGTGAAATGAGAGCCATTGGATGCTGAAAATTTTCATTCTTATCCAATCTTTCCTAAACAGTATCTTTCAAATGAAATTTTTGCCTCATATTTCTGTCTAACAAACTCCATTTGTGTCCCATCTCTCCAGGCCTGGCAGTCTCTCTGCTCTCTAAATTTTGAAAGGAGGCTTATATTTTCTTGCTTTTTCTGATGTATGTATCCAATTAAACACAATAGCAACAACCAAGAGAATAAAGAAAGGCATTAATGAATCAAAAAACTTCTCTTCTCCTGCCTTGTTAGATAGTTATTTTAATAACTAAAGTTTGCCTCATCTTATTGATTTTATAATATTGTTGATATATCTCTCTCTTTGAAACATATTCTCTGCTACTTGTAACAAGGTGTAGCTGACACAAGATTCTGATGAATCATTTTTTACTTAAATGTTTTGATAGCATTAAATTTTGATATATTGTTTTATAATTTCATTTCTTTTATATGGATCTTTTAGTGTAATTCGCATGAGCAATAAATAATTAAAATAATGAAAACTACTTATCTTTTCCATTTGCAATACACTTGTCTGTAGACTGTTGTTTGATAGAAGTTCGAGGAAAATTTTCTATTATGTGGCTAGAATGCCTTTTCTTATGCCTTTCCTTGTTTGACTGACTCCTTTAGCTCTTAATCCAGGTCATTTGTGAATAATGTGTGGTATATCAAAATACTTTCACCAGAGGATGTTCTCAAAATGGGAAACCAGGGAATCGAGTCCTTCTGTTAAATCCTCTTGAAGGAATGAAAACTGGTAACTTGAACACAAATATGCATGAATTTCTGGTAGTTTGTGTTTAAGTGTCATTAAAACTACTGTTCGTCAAATATATGTTTTCATATTCTTCTTAAAGAAGCTCATAAGATGGTTGTACCACTGCAATAATGGAACCTTTGTTTTAATGGAGTAGACACTTTTTGATAGCTTCCATGCAGATTATGATGATGTATCTAGTATAGTCTGCAAATTGAGACTCCTCTCGATGCCATGGATGACCTGTTAGAGCACCTTCAAACCAAATGATTGTTGCAAAGATCTCTAAAGAATTGGGAATGCAAGATTGATTTTTGCCATATCCTGCCATATTTCTGAAAATTGAAATTCAATGGATGGATAACATTAAATATCCTCATTTTTATTACAGTCTTGATGATCATCACATATTTCTAACAATGTACCACAGATTTTCCAGATATAGATATTCGTCAAATAGTCTTTCCATAAGAGTCTGCAATCTATGCAACATTTTCAGCTACTAGCGTATATGGTGTGGATTTAGGTTCCATCCACTGAAATTTAACTACTTTGTAGTCCTACTAGGTTTGGAAAACTGAACTTTAAAATTAGTTGTCACTCACAATTTATACGATGCTCTTTAGTGACCTCACATTGCTATCCAAGCACAGCTCTTGAAAATTTTAAACTATGTATCATGACTATATTTATGATTATGGTAAAGAAAATTTAAATAATGAAGATTTTCTTTTATAAAAAAAAAGATTATTGGAGAACTTGCAGTTATCTTCCTAATCGAAGTAGCAAAAACAAAAGGACATCTTAAAGCAATGAGTGATAATATATTATGTCATATTCAACAATGAGAAATAGGCCAAGGATTTTATTAAAAGAACAGAAGAGTTGCTTCGCAATGGGAAGTTGTTGCATGCTGTGATTCACTATGGTACAGACTAATATAGATACTTGTAAAAACAACCTTTAAGGTAAGTTAATAGTGTAAAAATGGAAAAGAAAGCATATAAGGAGAATGTAAAGAAAGAATAAGAAGATGTAAAGAAAGAATAAGAAGGGAAACAGAATGGAGAGTTTCCAGATATTGAGTCACAATTTAATTTTAATGGCAGATTCTCTCTTAATAGGGATTGAGGCCACTAATCACAATCACATCATAATGAGTAAGATTCCCTAAGTAGATTGTAGACTTGCTTAGTTATGTAAGTTAAGCTTTCTACATTTACAACCATCGTTCTAAAGAATAGCCTAGGTGTCACAGCTCAGACCCTGGCTCTGCTAAGTCCTGAGTGTCACAACAATAAATCAATGGCCTGAATTGATTAAATTAATTCAATATAACTGCACTATTCTCAAATTAAACTTCATGTCATGTAATCATAATTGATTATTTGATTATATAAAGCAAACTAAAATCTCATCCAAATTAAATTTCACTGTGCATAACCTTGAAATCAAATCAGGGTTCCCTTCATTACATTGTCTTATAGTACACAAACTATTTCAGCATAGCGACAAATTGTGGAAATTAGAAGTTATAAGATGCTTCAAACTTGGTTGGAACTAGAGTATTAGAAATAAATCCTGAATAGTTGTGATAGAAAACAAAATAATGAATTAACATAACTTGTACCAACCATGCAAGGATCATCTTCAAATTTTTGTTCCAATGCTTCATATCAGACTCTCCTCTCTTCTTTTAATTGGCTGCTAATTTCTTTACAGGTTACCATTTACTAGTTTTGCAAAAATGATAAGTAGGATGGCTGTACTCCCCTATGTATGGTGGTCTTGTAAGCATGAGGTGTTTAGCCATCATAAAAATAGTAAGCTAGATGTAATGATTCAGGACTTTACCCAAAAAGGTTAGCCAAAAGTTATTATTTGGGATCCTTATCCCTGTATAAGTACCCAAGATCTTTCTAACACATAATTAATGTGGAACTAAACACACTCGCATAGATCCTAACACACTCCCCTTGTTTAATTCCTTATGTTTTCATTAGGGATGGTCTGATCATAAACAATTTATGAATCTCGAGATTAGCTCATGGTGAGCACCAAAAGGGCCCATGCTACAGTGTCCCTTAGTCCACATGGGCATTGAGCTTGGCTAGTCTTGATATCATGTGTAACGCCATAGGACCTCACCTAAAAAACTAGCCAAAAGTTATTATTTGGAATCCTTGGCACTGTCTAGGTACCTAAAATCTTCCTAATGCATGGTAGATGTGGGACTAAACACATGCTCATTTGGGTCCTAACACAAAGTGTCCAATTATGTTTCAATTGGGTGGCTAATTGGTAAGCCCAAGGTGCCTATTTTAATAATTTTAAGCATGAGGTGGAAATTGGCTAAAAGAAGCATGAGGTAGTAGCTCACTCTTGAATAATTACTTCTTGAACTTCTCTAAATTATTCTTAAGGGCTCATTAATGCTTCTGCTTCATTCCCTAATGCCTCTTAGGTATTCTAAAGAAAACATCGCATCAAAAAACTTTACTTCTAAATGAATCATATGCATTCATATTGCCACTTTCTAATACATTTCTAGCTAATCTATTAAAATAACTATATATAATATGTTACAAAGTTGCAGGTACTAGGTGCTTTTCTCAGCACCTGTCTAAGGTGGAGTGGCCGTTAAGAGCTCCACTTAAGATTAAGTGGTGCAGATAGGTGGCTTGACTTTGGCCAAGGTCGTTGCCTGAGATAAGTACGTACGATGGGCACTTTGGCATCTTCAGTCATGTTGAAACTGGATGAGGGATTCATATATGTAATTGCTTGGTACTCAATCTCATTTCTCCTCTTTCCTTTCCCCAAAATGACATAGACCACTCCCTACCCTAACCCTAGGTTTGGAGAATGAAAGGGGGGAGAGGTGCTTATTGTTTGTATTGGTTTAGAATAACACCAAACAATCATGGTATGTTAGTCCTTGATCTTTGTACTAGACTACTAGTTTTATTATATAAATCAGGTTGTGTGAGCATGGATCATCACACCACTCGGTTTGGGGTACCAACTTGAATCGATACTGTAGCAAGTTGGTTCAGTTGTTTGGGTCAGTAGAGGGATGAAAAGGAGTGGAACTGCTCTGTTCCACTCAGTTCCACTCAGATCAGAGTGGTTCTGTGTGATCTGGGCCCCTTACCACCTGAATAATAGAGGGATGGTCTTCTCTTTTTTCATCATAGAAAGTGGTTTTATGGTAGAAAAGTCAAGGAAAGAGGGATTTTTTTAAAACAATTTTAAGCCTAAATCAAGCAAAATTAGTTATAATCCTCTCTTCTCTTCATCTCTTTTTTTTTTTTTTCCATTTCAATTTCTTAAATAGTAGAAAATTGGTAAAATTAGGGAATATTATTTGGAGTAGGGTCCTTAGATATATCTGAATCTTCATTGTATATTGGATCCTCTTTTGCACAATCAAGGTATGACCAGTATAGATATTCTACATCTTAGACGTTGTATTTAGGTAGGTACTACACCAAATTCTCAACTTGGTTATACCAGAATTTTTAAAGCCTAAACCCAATATTAGGCAAAGGATCAATACCAGGGTTGCTATCTGACTCAATGTGAAGGGTGAAAGGTGAGTCGATTGACAAAAATTAAACTCAGATATCAAACATGCAAAATTGAATTTGTTTGTATTGAAGAACCCTTCGTCGATGAAGTTCTCATTAAAAATAAATTTTTATTAATATCTCAAAGGCTGATTTTCATAACGAATTAGGAGAATATATAGACTATTACCTAACTATAATTTGGACATTAAACCCTGTACAAAATTATACTAAGAATAGGACTTGATAATAGAAAAATATGATAGAATTATTCAAGTACAAATTTAGAAACTTGATTAAAATTTAATATTGTTTTAATAAAAAATTTAAAGAAAAATTTGATGAAAATTAATATTCAATTATCGAAGTCTCTGTCCAAAAATTTACTGGCTCTTATGAAGTTTGGCATGATCTTGCTAGTCATTGTATCTATTAATTGTATTCTATGTTGCGTCATCCTCCTTACATTGGAGAGAATTCATCCTGAAATTCAATTCTTCATCAAATGTATCACCATGACATGGCACGAGGTGCTTGACATTGAAGATATCATAGGTATGGATATGACTTGATAACTTCAAGCGATAGGCATTATCATTGATCTTCTTTATTCTCTCACAAGGTCCCACCTTGCGAGGAGTAAGTTTACGCTGCTTTCTAGCTGGTAGGTGGTCTTTAGTAATGATAACCCAAACAGCCATCGACCTTGAAGGATCATCTTGCGCCTATGCTCATTCACATGCTCCTTGTAACAGTTGTTCTATTCTTCAATCCTCTTATGACTTGAACACATATATTATGAAGCTTTTGCATCATATCTTCAGCTCGCATGCTAGTTCGATTTGGTTGTGGGATTGGTGCTAGGTCCATCCCTTTTTGCTGTTAGGAGGGCTGGAATTGCACATGGACTCGTACTCTTCCGAATGTACCCTCTCCAAAAGTTCATTCTCTTGTTTGGATAACTTTGTATGCTCTGTCGGGCTTGTCGAATAATGAGTTTGATTCAGAAAACACTAGGTTAATGCAGTGCTGGATATCTCGAAGTGGAGGTAACTCAGGCAGCAACTCCTTTGGAAAGACGTCAGCAAACTCTTGAATAATGGGTTGAGCCATCTTTGAAATATTATTTTTTAAAACCTCTTTTCGCAACAAAACCACAACCACACTTAACTTTGAAGCAGCCTCCGTAAATTGTAATGGTGAAAGTAAGCTACTCCTGTCCTTAGGTTTTGGCTTGTGCATCAATTCTTTGGATGGTGCTAACAAATTTTTAGTCCTTTTCATAACAAATGAATAAGTATTCTTCCTCCCATCATGTATTGCATATTTGTCATACCACCAAGCATGCCCCAGTAGGTGACAGGCATCCATTGCCATGATGTCACACCATGCTCAATTTTTATATTTGCTGCCAATAGAGAATGATACCAAACACCTCTTTGACACTACAACCTTACTACCTTTCTTCAATTGCGCTAGCTTATATTGATGAGGGTGCTTTTCATTTTTCATCTGCAACTTGTTGACAACTTCTTTTGCCACTAGATTATCATGATTGCCTCTATCAATTACTATCTTACATACCTTTCCTTCAATTGCACAAGTGGTATTAAAGATGTTCCGCAACCAGTCATCTCCTGACTCATCCTGGGGTGTAAGGTAAGTTTGTCACATGACCAGAGCTTCTCTAACATATCTAGATACAACCTCCTTTGGTTCATCCACACAGTCATAAAAAATAGGCAAGGTTTCATGACTTGCTAGTTCTTCTTCCTCTTTTTTAATCAATAACTGCTTCTCCTCTCATCCCTTTGGCTTCTTGCAATATGTCGCTTCATGGCCTGGTTTTCTACACTAGAAACACCTTGTCTGATCTTCTGTATCTAGAACTGGCTATAGGATTTGATTCAAAGTTGTATTTGAAGCAGAAGTATCTTTAGAAATGATGGAGTTACCTCCTGTAGCAACCCATTCTGTGGATCTAGCACCCTGTGATATGGATACTTCTCGATTTCTTTGTAACTTCTTTTCCATTGCTAGGGCATACTGATTTGCTTTTGATACAGACCAACAATCTCTCAGCAGCAATTTATCCTGAATGCTTCAGCTTAGACCCCCAATGTGTCTAGCAACTAATTATTTTTGGGACTCAGTCAAATCATTTTGGTTAATCAGTTCATAGAACTTTTCAGAATAATCATCAACTGAATTGCTTTCTTAACTTAGATTTTGCAATCTATGATATAGAGTATGGACATAGCTGTATGGAAAGAACTCACCACGTAACTTCATCTTTTCCTAGTTTGTGATTTTTGGCTTGCCTCTTCGCTCCCGCATAATCTTCAACTGATGCCACCATGCAGCTACTTTGCCTTGCAGCTGTGTTGCCACCATAGGCGCTTTCTTATCTTCTATAACCTTACTAAACTCAAGGATCTCCCTGACTGCATAGAGCCAATCTTGAAACTCCACGGTCAAGCTCTCTAAGAACTCGAGCAGGTCGATTTTGAGGTTCTGTTCCCATCGTTGTGGATTCCTAAAGGTTAGCCTCCCCTTCAACCTCCTTGGTATGATTTCATGGAGTGGGTTGAGCATGTCCTCATCCTCAACCTCTTCCATGCATGAGGGGGGGTTCAATTGCATAAAAGTTGTGGAGTAGTCTTTGATTTTGCATCAAATCTATGCTGCATTCAATGCTGATTTGCTTCCTTGCACTGCTCCCACTGTGGTCATCTCTGTTGTCTACCTCTTTTTCGGAACCATTTAAACAAGATTAGAAATTCAAGCTCTAATACTAATTGATGCAGTGTGAAGAGTGAAATCTGAGTTAATCAATAGAAATTAAACTCAGAGATCAAATATACTAAATTGTAGCAATTTGGATTAAAAAATCTTTTACTGATGAAGTTATCATTAAAAATATTTTTTTATTAATAACTCAAAAGCTGATTTTTACAATAAATTAGGAGAATATATAAACCATGACCGTAATCCTAATTCGGGCATTATACTTGCTATAAAATCATACTATGAATGGGACTTGGTAATAAGAAATTATGCTGGAATTATTTAGGTACAAATATAGAATCTGAGCTAAAATTTGATACTATCTCTAATGAAAAATTTAAAAGAAAATCCGGTGAAGAAAATTAAATATTCAATTGTCAAAGTCTCTGCCCGCAAATCTGCTAGCTCCTACGAAGTTTGGCATGGTTCTATTGGTCATAATATCTATTAGTTGTATCCCATGCTACATCACTAAATAAGTCAACTAAGTTATTCTCATCAATAGAATACTTTCAATTTTCAAACTCCATTTTTCTTTGATCTTGTTTTTCTTAACCAAATTTTTTTGATCTTTATCTTTGATCCATTTAACTTGAATCATTTCTCTTATTTTTCTTTCTCATAATCTTGTATTATATATATTTATCTCTCTCCAACTAACACTTGAAACTTTTAATTTGTTCCACATATTTTTTTATAAAGGACTACTCTGTGCTTTTGCATCTCCATGATTGGTGTCCAAAATGGTACCAAAGAGGTAGAAAAAGTCACCAGTTGGGCAGAGATATTGGAGTGACTGGTCGGCCCTGAGCTTGAAGAGTTGATCATCTGGCTTGTAGGGTGAGAGCCTTCTCTAGTTGCATAGTTTGATGGAAGGCACCATTAAGAGTCTCCAATCGATATAATGCAGTTCAGTTTTTATATTGGAATCTAGGCCATGCTAGTATCTGGCCATAGGTGTTCATCATGATGAGTAATCCTACACCTTACTGTCAATTCATTGAACTACTCAATATACTTAATGGCTATCATTATACCTAACTCAAGTTATAGAAGCTTTTTATAAACTTGATCTGGATAATTATGGAGTAGGTACTCCTTCCAAATTTTGATGGATTCATCATCAATGTGGCTCAACCCGATTCTAGCTCATCATTAGATCTTATTTATGGTAAACTCAATGCTTCTTGGTCTAGTCTGCATATACTAAGTGAGATGATGTTTAATAAATGTGAGTCGATTAACAAAATATTGGGATCCAAGGTGCCCTAAAAGTGAGCTACTTGAACTCTTCTATAGATCTCTTCATTAGGGTCATGAAGTCTTGGTTAGGTTAGTAATGGTTGTGGAATTTCTACAATCTCATTATGTTATTGTACTGGAGTTGAGGTAGCATGCCAAAATGCATCTACTCGGACTGATAGGTTGCACAACCTGGCCATTACATCATCGAACCATGCTCTAGTTGAAGAATACGTACTTCAAGAATGGGTCGAGAATTAGTAGTGATGCTGCTCGAATTCTGAGTCATCATAGTTGGTAGGACACAGCCATTGTACAGTTGCATACACATCTCTGGATGTAGAGAAGATGGACAAGTATGATTGTATTGTTAAGCTATAAAATAGAGAGCAGACTAAAGGTGGAATAGTTATCCTTGATGTTTTCTATATTTATTCTCATTTTATTCCAACTTTATTCTCAATCTTGCTCTTCTCAAGAACATATGTGGTTGAAGGACTCGAAACAATGAAGAATTAACAATCTGAAATAAAGAATGAAGAAGACGACAGCATGAAGGTGGACTGTGCAGACGATCGCATTGTTCTCCCTTTGATCATCACTTATGGAGGATGAGAAATAGTGGCAACCAAGGAACTCTTCCTCATTGGCACTAGCAAGGATGTGTAGATGTGTGAATGAGAATTGTGCTTGAAGTAGGTAAGAGAGACAAAACAAAGGAGAAACCGTGAAAACAAGGGAGAAGAAATGGTTACCGTGCATAGGGTAATGGATCCAATGATGGTAGTCAATAGTCATTTATCTAGGTTAATCAAGGCAAGAATCGGTGGTGCAGCTAAAGGAAAGTGGTAGAGCACCACTGAGTAGGGATTTGAGATTGGAACAAGGGAGAGATCGAAGATAGATGGCTTCTCGCACTGGAAATCTCTTCAGTTTGCCTGAACATTGGGGAATAGGAGAAAGGATGTCTACGATGAGTCCAGGAAGGTGGTTGCCGATGAGCATGAGAGCAACTAGCTCGAGAACCATTGGGAAACTAAATAGAAGAAGGGGGAAGAATGGAGTCTTGATGCTCCTTTTTCTCTCTTTTCTGCATTTTTCTTTCTTTTTCTCATCTCTTTTTTTATTCTACTTTGTTTTGATAACTTTGGAGTGGGATTACAGAGAAGGAACGATTTTGATATTTGTTCCAATGATAGCTATGCGGCTTTTTGTGGGAAGAAAGATGGAGGAGAAAAGATGGAAGAACGATTAATGCATTGTGTTTGATGTTGATCTGGAATTTGATGTATGATCTTAGGCTCATACTAAAATTTGATGCAGGATCTTGGGCTTCGATGCTATATGATGTAGGCAAGTCTATACGGAAAGAAATAACTATTGATTTTGCACCAACTCCTTAATAACTTTAGCTTAGTACCTTTGACTATCTTAGGGAATGGGGAATGCTTGAAGTTCACAGCCTTACACTAATCATCTCTCAGAATCATGACCTCATACTACAACAAGGAATCTCTCCAAGTAAGGGGATGGAGAAAGCTTCGAATTTTCTTATTGATTTCTTGATAATATAGTACGTGGCCTATTTGCAATGTGTATGTTGGCCCCATTATCCAATTCCTACTCAAGGAGAAAGAAGCCTAAAATTATTAGAACTAGGGTAGCAATCCCCAAACTATTAGCACTATGGTATCGGTTCTGATCAAAAAATTCATAAAACAATTCAAAAAAGAATTCTTATGGATGCTTGTTTTGAAGGTTGCCTAGGTTGACTAGAATTTCCTTTTCTTTTCTTTTCTTTTTTGGGGCTGCATCACTTACAATTTTCTATCCTTTAGTTAGTGAGGTTTCCTTTCTTCCCTCTAGGAATGGTTATTATTGATTCTCATTGGGTCTATATTGGCAAATATTTTTCAGATGGTACTGTTAAGCATTTAAGGGAGGAGTTAGTGGCTTATGGACACACAATCTTATGATGTGGATTATGGTGAAACCTTCTCCTTGGTTGCCATAATTGCTTCATTTCATGCAATTATTTCTCTTGCTATTAACCTTCGTTGGCCTCTTTGCGGCTAGATATTAAATATGCTTTTCTTAATGTAGACTTACAATGAGTTTATATGGAGCAACTGAGGATTCACAATATATTGGATCCTATACCAGTGCCATCTTAGTACGGTGTTGGTATGCTTAGTATGCGGGTCAATTTAGCGTATTGATACTTAGTATGCCTCAAAGATTGCTGAACTGAACCGAACTGCACCGCTCAGTTTGGTCCAAACCAAATGGAACCAACTAGAACTTGGTTCAGTTTACCTTTTTGGTTTGGTATAACAACTGGTTTGCCATTTTTCAACATTTTTTTACCTTTTTCATAGTTCAATTTTGTTTCTTTTTTTTTATGTGATATACGAGGCTGAGAGCTTACACGAGGCTAAGAGCCTCTTGTAAGCTCACATCCTTTTTCCTCTATTATTTTCATTTAAAATCATTTAAGTAAATGTCATCCTTTTTCCTCTTTCATTTTTTTCTTTCCATTGATTTAAGATTTTCCAAAGAACTAAAGGAACATCCCCCATGTGAATTTAACAAAAATATCAGAAAAATCAAATTCCTTAAGAATAAAAAGTTAACTCTCTCTTTTAAGAACAAATTTGGAGAAAAGTGCTTTATCAAATATCATGTTAAGATACTTCCACTTCAAATAAAAATTTGAAAAAATTAATTTAACTTAAAAATGATGACAAAATATGATACTGAAAAAATTATCCTAAAATACAATTTGTAAAGCTTTGGTTAATACTTGATCAAATTAACAGAGTTTCTAGACTTAGGATCACGATAACAGTAAAGCTCACATGACCTATGTTGACTTGATTCACAACTTATCAGAATAATAAAATTAAACTTATCATAAAATCTTATGATTAAAACATATTTTTTAGGGCCCAAATAATGATGTGTTAATAGACCAAAGATTGGAATTTTTTTAGTCAGGGATCTCCAGTCTGGTAACACGTCATAGTATGGACCCTCAAAAATATGTTTTAACCTTATAATTTTATGATAAGTTTAATTTTATTATTTTAATAAGCTCGGATCAAGTCGGCATAAGTCGGTGTGAGGTTTATTGTTACGGTGATCCTGTCTAAGTTTCAAAACCTTGTAAATTTGATCAAGTATGGACCGAAGCCTTATAAATTATATTTTAAGATATTTTTTAATTATCTTGTTTTCTTATCATTTCTAAGTTATATTAATTTTCTCAGATTTTTATCCGGAGTAGAAGTATTCTAACTTGATATTTGTTAAAGCGTTATTTCCTAAAATTCTTCGAATTTGTTCTTGAGAGGGAAAGTTCACTTTTTATTCTAAAGGAATTTGATATTTTTTGACATTTTTGTTGAATTCAAATGAGGGCATTCCCTTATTTCTATGAAAAATTTGTAATAAATAGAATAAGAAAAAGGATGACATTTACTTAAATGATTTTGAATAAAAATAAGAGAGAGAGGAGAGAGGATGTAAACTCACGGGAGGCTTTTAGCCTCATATATCACATAAAAAAGAAAAAAATAGAAAAACCATGAAAAAATAAAAAATTACAAAAAAGGCCAAACTAGTCCAAATCAGTGGTATGCTGGTGGTTTGGTACCGAACCAAACCAATATGGCACCATTGCAACACCACATCACTGTTCTGTGGACCTTGGTATGCCTCCAACAGTATGTACTAGTTCAGTACCGATATGGGCGAGTACGGCATGCATCGGTATGGAGTAGTATTCCTACCTTGGAACAACTTTCTAGGCTTGTGCTCAAGGGGAGTTTGGGAATGTACGCAAGTAAAAAATGAAATTCATAATCTTAGTCTCCTCAGGAGTGGTTTGATAAATTCAGTAGAAATGACAAAAGTTTGGGCTCAAATAGTAACAAACTAATTATTTAATGTTTTGTCACAGGTCAAAATGTGGAAGCACTATTTAAATAGTATATGTTGATGATACACTCATTGCTGGTGATGGTTAGCAAGGTATTAAAAACTGTGGAACAGCAATTTCTTATCAGTGACTTAGGGCAACTAAGATTTCTTGGGCACCAAGTTTGCCAAGTCCGAAACTAAAATAAGCTTGTCTCAAAGAAAATATGTGTTAGATTTACTTGTAGTGACTGGATTGTTAAGTAAAGAACCTATAGATGCTCCTTTGGATCCGAATATTGAGTTGGTGGCTGATCAAAGGGAAGTACCCCTGATGCGAGTAGATATCAGCTATTAGTTGGCAAAATAAATTGTTTTGCAATTGCTAAACCAGATATCTCCTTCGCTATGGGTGTAATTAGTTATGGGGATTCATTGTTCAGCTCACTGCAATGCTGTGATTCATATTGTAAAATATCTGGAAGAACCTCAAGGTAAATGACTACAATATAAATATAAAGGCCTTCTCCATATGGAATGATATACTGATGCTGACTAGGTTGTTCTCCCACAGAAAAAACGTCAACTACAGGATATTGCATTTTCCTTGGGGGTAATCGTCACACGGAGGATCAAGAAGTAAGCCGTAATTGCTTGTTATGGTTAAGGTACCTTCTTCAAGAGGTTTCCTCTAGTCTTGTTAAACCTCTAAAGCTCTTATATGGCAATCATGTTGCAATCCAAATTGCCTCTAATCTGGTCTTTCATGAATGTATCAAACACTTTGAAATTTGTAGCCTTCTTATACATGAAAAAAGTAACATGCGGCTTGTTTTCTATTCCTTATGTGCAATCTGGATGCTAGCTTGCTGATTTGTTTATCAGGTCCTTGAGTGAAAATCCGGTTTAGTACCTAGATTCCACACTTATTTACTCGCCAACTTAAGGGTGAGCATTGAAGGTATTGGTTTAGAATGTACCAAACAGCTGGGTCATATTAGTCTTTATCTTTTGCAGGCCAAACAACAGGGTTATATTAGTCTTTGTCTTTTACAGATCTTTTAGTTGTGTTATATATAAATCAATTTATATGAGAGAAAGCAGCATTTTCTGTGTCATGTTTTCTCCTATGTCTTTCTCTTCCCCCTTTTTCTCTTCAACCATGACTTCACAGTGCTGGTTGGCTGTGCCACGTATTGAAAAGCAGTGGTTGGCAATAATAGGTGTTCAAGTATGTTACGTCCTTGTTTCCTGTGCTTGTTGTTTGTAGATCTCCCTTTCTCATCTTTTCTTTTTGGTCTCCATGCTGTTGGTGGTGGTTGTTGAGTAGCTGGTAAGTACCAGCAGCACAAGGCTTGCAATATCGGCTGCTTGATCTACCAGATTTCTACTTTTCTAGCAATGGCTGGTAGGCTGGTTGCATTTAGTGGGTCTGTGCACCTGAACATTAGGTCCAGCATGCTACAGATTAGGGGTGTCAACAAGCCATGGTTGTGGTTAACTAGGCATGGCTTAAGCTTGCTTGATCTTCAAGCCACTCCTCAAGTTAGCTTGAACTCATCTTGAGCAGGAAAGCTCCTTCTTAACCTCAGCTCTTTTGAACTAGAGATAAGTTGAGATAGACTTGGTTAAGCTTGAAATCATTGGTAGGAGGAGGGTAGTGTTAGGGTTAAGAATAGGAGATGGCTGATAACAGTAGAAGGCCTTGACTTTAATGGAGAGAGAGGAGGTGGAAGTGGAGCCCTCTGCTGGAGCCCTAGCTTTAATCAAAGGTGGTGGTGGATGGCAATGGAAAAGTCTGCAAGGGTAAGCTTAAAGGATTAGGTTGAGCTCACATGAGGGTTTCATGGAGATGACAAGCTATAGGAAGTAAATACATGTCATACTTCAGTGTCTTTGAAGCTAATATAACATTATATATGTTAAGTTGCCCCAGAAATTGATAAGTGTGGCATGTTCATCTACATGACATGCTAGATTGACTCCACCTGCCAATTAAATGGTGCTGATCATCAATTGGTGTAAAGGCCAAGTGGTGCAGGTTATATTTTAGCTTAATGAAGAGAATTTCATTATTTTCAGTGAAAGATCTATGCTTTTCAAGATAATGTTATGTTCACTCCCAAGATAAGACACGAATAATATCAAATTACTAGGAATAGTATTATATATTTTACTAAATTTGAAGCATCAGTTTGTTTGACACAATGAATCATTCTTGATTTATGGTTCAGCAAGTGAAATTGTTCCTCTTTAAGTAAACAAAACAGATAAGAAATTTGCTGGATGCCATTGTAAACTTGCCATTGTTGACAAGAAGCATGTAAGTTGCCAGGCATGGATTATATTCTGAATTTGAAGCAAACCAGGTGTTGATAATTAAAGCATCTAGAGCTCAATTTCTCTGGCTAAACCTAATTGGATATTGATTAGTTCTTGTTGTGTTTACCTAAAATGTCATGCTAATGAGCTTTTGATGCATTTGATGAGATATTGAGTTGGTCAGTTTTGTTCTTTGCAGGTTTCCTTGTGCATCTTCCAACAGGTGCTCCCACGATGACTTTCGCATGTTTGCTTGTGGTTTAGGATGGACCGTATAACCTGCAGGTTTTAGTGCTAGCATATAAACATGGTACTAAGTTGTTAAAAACCCGATGTTCCACTGATTATGGCGTTTGCTATATTGACGACTAGCACTGTGTGTCTTGGCTCATTTCCTGTATTAACTAGTAAACAGTACCTACCTATAATTGCCTATGATCCTTTGCAGGCTTTAGTTATCTTGAATTTGCTATTCTTTGCCCTGCATGTCTTGCATCTGTAATTTAGTGCCCTATGTTTTCAATTGTTTCCAGTTGAGAATTCTGTTGTCTTGATATTTGAAAAACTATTATCAGCAAGTTCTGGGGTTTTGTTACCCCACGCCTTGCCAAATTTACTTGGGAGCAATTAGTGTGCATCGCACACACAGGGAACTTTGCAAGAGAAGATGAAACCTGTCCTCTGTTAAAGCTGAAATAAGAGTAGACAATGACAAAGAAATTATATATATTAATGTATATGGACAAAAAATCAAAATACATAAATGGTGACTACATCCTAGTCACCTATAGAAAACCTTGGATCAAATATCATATCGATGCCCTCGTCCCATGCTCTGGCCTCATGACTCGGTTCACTAGAGTAATCTTTCTTGAACCCTCTTTAGATTTGGGTGGCTCCTTCTAGCATGTAAGATGCTGGGTCTAATGGGCAACTGTGAACTGCTAGGCACCTCAAATGTTGACTTTGATGATATAAACATCGTTGGTGATGACACTTGCCTGCTCTTGCCTGCAAATCCTAGTAAGTTAAGCATATAAATTAAGAGAAATTGAAAATCAATCCTACTGATGAAAAAATTGAGTACCTTGAGTTGTATGTTATCTTAATTAATCTACTGGTAGATTGAAATCATGTGGCCTTAAAATTAAAACCTCGAGTATAAGTTAATTGGTAGCAGGTGAACTTGAGTTATAAATATTTTATACTTGTCTTTTCTTTCCATTCGATGTCGGATTATTTTGGGGTATTACGTTGCCATTGTCAATCATCAAGTTATGCACCTTTTGATTGACAACTATAATGCCTCAAGTTCGTCTACTGACCTAATTAACCCATTAGTGGGCTTAAACTACGTAGTCAAATTAATTCATTAGTGGATCAAAATCATATAGTCCAAAAATTCGAGTGAAGGTTAATTGGTAGCAGGTGAACTTGAGTTATAAGCATATAACACTTTTTTTTCCTATCTAATGTGAGATTATTTTTGGGGTATTACAATCTCTCTCCTTTTATAATGTGACATTCTCGTTGCACGCCACAAGCTAATCAGAATCTATCCCAAGCTGAGTGGTTGGTGTTGGTGGCGTAGGGTCGCACGCTACAAGCTAGTCAAAATCTATCCTGAGCTAGATCGTTGATGCTGCAAGGGTGGCTTTACACAATGACGGGACTCTACCATCATTTCATAGGTAGTTCTTTTCTCAAATCCATCAATTTTTATACACTCAGATCAGTTTTGATATCATTTGTAATGCCCACAGCCTATCTGCTAGCTTAATTAATCCATTAGCGATCGAAATCACATGGCTCAAAAATTCAGGTGGAGGTTAATTGGTAGCTGGTGAAATTGAGTTAGAAGAAAATAATACTTTTCTATTTCATCAAATGTGAGACTAATTTTAGGGTATTAAAAGAACACTTTGAATGGAAGATCCTGTGGTGTTGAGATAGCTCCTCTTTTTTGTGAATAAAAGATGTGCTGCACCACACAAGCGACGGTCTCCATCATCATCAGCAAATCCATCAATTTCAACTTGTTTTTGGTCCGCAATCTATTCGTGTTCTTCTTGTGGATCCTCCTTATAGTCTGCTAGATCAACTTACATTCAGGACATGTTTTCAACCTGTGATCAAATTCGCCACACCTCTAACATTTGTCAGTCGTAGGTTGGTCATAAGTGTGGTAAGTCGCTCGATTTCCTGATCCAGTGGTCTTCTTTGCTGTACCGCTACTACTCCCTACAGTGGCTTAAGTACCTGCTGCAGAACATTGCACCTTAGTAACTTAGGCCTATTTCCCTTTCCACTGTAGTAGTTCGCCATGTTTTAGGCAGAGGCTGATGTGAACTTTCTGCTCTCATGGATTGACGTGTCAACAGCCTCTCTGCTTGCATTGCTAAATTCTGAGCCTCATTGGTTGTTCACATTGGTTGCAGTCCCATCCTATCTTGGATGGAAAATTTCAACCCATAGAAATAGCATCTGGTGTGTTGCTCATCTGACTTAGATAAATCACACCTTGCTTGCAATTTGAGCAGTTTTTTTTAAGTATATTCTGCTACAGTCCTTTTTCCTTGCACAAATTTTGAAGCTGCCGGTATAAGAACTGCCCATAATCAGGAGGTAAAAACTGGGCCTTTTACAACTGCTTCATCTAAAGCCAGTACCTCATAGGTTGCTTTCCTTGCCTCAAATGATTCCACCGTAATTGTTCCCACCAAGCAGCTGCACCACCCTAATCTATATACGTGACAAGCTTAACTTGTTCATCAGGCACATCCATTTTTACAAAGATAGGATTGCTACGTGACAAGCTTAACTTGTTCATCAAGCATATCCATTATTACAAAGACCCAATTAACTCAAGTCCACTTGCTACCCATTAACTTTCACTCGAGTTTTTGGACCATATGGTTTCGGCCAGCTAACAGAGTTAATTAGATCGTAGGTGGGCTTGGGACATTACAAATGGTATCAAAGCCGATTCGAGTGTGCAATAGTTGGTGAGCATAAGGAAAGGGCTACTCATGGTACAATGGTCGAGTCTCGCTATGGTGTGGAGTTACCCTTGCAGCACTCAGGATAGATTCGTGGCGTGCTATGAGGACATCAGAAGGAGATTATGATACCTTAAATTTAGTCTCACATTGGATGGAAAAGAAATGAGTTATGTGCTTATAACTCAAGTTCACTTGCTACCCATTAACTTTCTTATAACTCAAGTTTTTGGGTCATGTGATTTCGGCCTGCTAATGGGTTAATTGGGTCGTAGGTAGGCTTAGGGCATCACAACTTTTTCTACTTTATAAATCCAATTAAGAAAGCCTTTAATATCTATATTCCCATTGTAAATAGGAATATTAGTTGTGATTTTGTAATCTTCAAATTCTTTTCATTGCTTGGCCTTCCTATGATACCTTGTGTATCCTCCTCCATCCTTGTATTCAGAATCGTTATCATAGACTGAATGCTATCTTGTTGGTTGCTAATGCAAACTCCAACATGATTGACTCTTTCATCGACACAATTCCTATTAGCATAAGATTTGATCTATAGGGAAACCACAATGTTTTCTGCAATCGGTACCCATCAGAATACTAAAATGCTCCAACACCACCTAGCACAATCAAAAGTATGCAGAGGCTTTGTAATACCCTAAGAATAGTCTCATCGGATGAAAAAGAAATGTATTATGTGTTTATAACTCAAGTGCACCTGATACTAATTAACTTCCACTTGAGTTTTTAAGTAACGTGATTTTGGCCCGCTAACTGATTAATTGGGCTAGCAGGTGGCTTGGGGCATTACAAATAGTTTCAGAGCCGACCTAAGTGTGCGAAAGTTGGTGGACGCGAGAAAAGGGCTACCCATGGTGTGGAGTCATCTTTGAAGCACTAACGAATAACTCGGCTAGCTTTTGGCGTGCGCGTCCACCAATTAACTTTCATTTAAGGTTTTGGGACACATGGTTTCGGCTTGCTAACTGATTAAATGGGCCAGCAAGTGGGCTTGGAGCGTTACAGCTTGTTAACTGGTTAATTGGGCCAGCAAGTGGGCTTGGGGCATTATAGGCTTAATATTGTTCAAGCTAGATGGAAACAAGAAAGAATTAAAATCCACTAAAATATTAAAAGAAACTGAACAACAATTTTATTGATGGAAAACTCAATACTCCGAGTTACATAGCATCCCTATTTATAGGAGAAAACCTTTCAAATCCTACTACTAGGAAACAACTATAAACCCCTTAAAATACCATTCCTGCTAGGAAAAATTCATTAAAAATAAAAAAAAATCCTCTTATTGATAGCTAAAGTTTTCAAAAAATCGGACTCAAAAGTTATTGCCATTTGAATTTGAAGTTGGCACTTGAACCTTATGCTTTTTTTTTTTTCTTCTTTTTCTCATTCCTCTCCAATTGCCCTAAAAATTAATTTGTTAATTGATATACATCACAATGTAAAGGCGAAGGGGGTGGGTTGTGGCAACGAAGGAGGTAAAGTATTGAAGGATGGCACCACAGATGAGAGTGGTCTCGAAGATGGGGCTAGGGTGGGTGATCTGGACAAAGATGAACAATGGGTAGGAGTGGGTGGGGATATAGTAATTAGCGAGGGAGGAGGAGGGCAATGAGAAAGCTCATTAGTAAAGTCTAAGAAGGAGGCAGTTGTAGGCTTTCTTGAGGTAGTAGGGCTAGGGACAGCATAGGGTGATAGTAAGGAGGGACTTGGAAAGAAAGGAGAGGGGAAAGGGAGGATCGAGGTTTGTTGCAATTAAGTTCATGTTGAAGGCAACAGTCGTGAGCCTCCTAGAGGTTGTGGGGGTTTGCCGTAGCATATCTAAAAAGAGAAAGAAAAATAAAAATAAAAGAAAGAAAAATTTATTCTTAGTTAAGATATCTCTTACAATGGTTGGCATTCAATATTTGCTTGTTTTCTCTAATTTTCAATGGTCTACTTGTTCCATTCTCCAAAAAGAAAATGAAGCTGCTAACTTCCTTCGCCAATAAAGCAATCTCCTTAAACTCTACTATTTTTGTGGTATGAGGTACCTCTAGACAATCTTTGTTTGATCTTAAGTGCGGATGCTTGCGATATGAGATATCCTCGTCACTTATAATCTTACTCTATTATCTCAAAAAAATAAAAAAAAAATAGAAGGAAGAAGAACTAAAGGCTGCAACTAGGTATTGAAACCCATTTTTTACCCAAAAACACTATAGGAAATCTTATTCTTTTAAGTTGTAACATCTTAAAAATAGAATTTTTTTCTGGCTTTATGCTTTATTAATTGTAAGTTTTTGTTAAAGGTATACCAAACTTATATTTAAAGTACCTTTGTGTGTTTTATGAATTTAATACGTTCCCAGCATCCTTTAACAAAGGTCGTCTAAGATCTGTCAACCTCTTTTGATAGCCTTTAAGAAACTCTTGCAATATGGATATATGGCAGATTTTGATTAGCCAGGTACAAATCTTTATAAAATTTTATTTTCATCTAAAATAAGCAAATATACCGTGTCAGATGTGCGATGACCGAGTTGTTTGGCTGGTAGACTTCTACCACATAATCCCAATTGCATGAATTTTCTTTCGTGAAGTTGTATGGGATTTGGTGTCAAATACTAGTGCTCCTTTATTACACTTCATATTTAGATAATTTTAGAAGTTTTGGACATAACTTGAGTTGATAATAAAATCATGAGGTTTACAGTTTTTTTTTTTTTTTAAATTTTAATAAACAAGAAGGTGTTGCCTCCAATTATTCCGTCGGAGTTGATCCGTAGTCGATTTATCAGCTGAAGTTCACCGAAAAGAGGGGTCGGACTCATGTGTTGCTGTCTGATCAAATCGGCGAAGCTTGAGATAGAGATTGGTGGTTCCCTGCCCTGCCTGCGTGACTTGGGCCAATTGGGGTTCCAACAACGGACAGCTGGACCAGTTGGGAGTTCAAGAGGGTGGCCGGAGGTGGTGTCAATCAATCGAGGACAAACAGTCGAGCAAGTCACAGGCCAAGTTAAGTGGAGTAGCAACCACCCACCAACAGTAGCTGGAGAATCAGAGATGGAGTTGAAGGTGTTGGATGGGCGGTGTTTGCGACCCTAGGACTGGCTGAGCCGTTGAAGATCCAAACTTCCATTCATTTTGAAGGGGAAGAGAACTTAGGGCTAATCTGGATTGCTCTAATCAAATCATTTGATTATAGCTTATTTGGGCATTTAGATTGTGTTTAATTGAGTCGGATTTAAGTGGACCAGTTTTAATTAGTGAGTCCAAAAGCCAAGTTGGTGAAGCCATACCCATGCAACATCAGGTTCAAACTAGATTGGCCTAATTGAGTCAAACTCAATTATGGTCGGGTCCAGCCTCCAACCTTATTTGGGTTTGAATTTCGATTGGATTGGGCTTGATTAAAGACTCAAACATTGGACCTTCTTCCAAGTACATTTTGGACTGAGCCAGGGCCAGACTGAGTAATAATCCAATCTAGCTTGAAATTTATTTGGCCATACCCAAACATAACTTTCAAACCCAACGCAAATGAGCTTGGGCCTAGCCCATACCCTGACCGTATATCGAGTTAGCTTGATGGGTTTGTACGCTGTCGTGAGACATACTTCGCGTTTTGTACAATATTACACTAATATATGAATCCTTCTTGTCTGATGTTGAGATTTAATTGCAAGCTTGCAAATACCCTTTAATCATCTAATCTTGTGTGCTCTTCATCTTGTTGGATCTTGCATGCTTTAATCATCTAATCTCCTTATCTTTATCGGATTCGTTGGGCTTATTAAAATACTTGATTAAATTATTCATCATCATTGTTATTATCATTAGGTTAGAATATTAGTCTTAAACTTTCATTCAAAATTTATTTTAATTTTTAAATTTTAATTATTATAATTTAATTATATATATATATATATATATATTAATTTTAATATTTTGTTATATAAAATTAATTAAAATTGATAGAATATTACGATGTATCAACTATTATGCAACGGTTTAAAAGAAATGTGAGGGACTAAA